>JANIEQ010000854.1:0-17476 GCA_024708375.1 Oxalis stricta | reverse complement strand
ATTGGATTACCTGGCGTGCCAATATCTTCTAATTGTGTCAGGATCCGCACATGCGGCTGCGTGCTGTCGACATTGGAGATAACAGGTATTCTCGGAGACATGATCTGTGTAGTTGCCAAGGCAGCTTCTAATCTCGAGACTGCTGGTTCCATGAATCTAGTGTGGAAAGCTCCAGCAACAGCAAGACGGACCTGGCAAAAGGGCCAGTGTGTTAGTAGAATACAATGAATTATAGTCGATGCCCATGAAATAACCAAAATGAAATAAAAGGATAGGTACCGTCATTCGAGCTTTGAATGACTTTGCCTTGGCTTCTACTGCTTCCACTCCTTTTAATCCTCCAGAGACGGCATAATTCCCCGCAAATTGCAAACCATCTCTAAAACTTGAAATACAGTAGGATAATAATCACAGGTAAAATATAATAGAGAATTCTTACAGTGCAAAGATAATTTGCAATCTGAACTTTCATTAGCTTCATCCACTTCTTGATTGGCCGCATCGCACAGCTCTTGAACCTTCTTGGAGTCCAGCCCAATTATACTGACCATGGCACTTTTAGCAGCATCAGCAGCATCCTGGAAGCAAAAATAAAATAAAAACTATAACTTATCAATTGCCGAACATGAAACTGAGCCATTCATGGGGAGCTAGAGATAAAATTACCTGCATGGCTTCACCCTCAATTTAACCAATTTGAGTCCATCCTCGAAGCTTAAATATGAAAACAAAAAAGCATAATAAGACGGATAAAGCAATATAATAGAGGATGTTTTGACGTTGTACTCCAATTCAAGCAAATGAGAAAAAAGATACTTATATGATTGATTACCTGAATGCTTGAGCAAAGGCTAGAGCTGTATATTCTCCCAAGCTGAGACCACATGTGACATCAACAGAGTCAATTATCTGCTGCCCTCCCTCACGAGCACGGAGCAACTCAACAGCTGCTAAGCTTGTTACATAGATAGCAGGCTGAGGATAATATATATGCACTATTAGATCTAGGAACAATTGAATTTGGAACATATGTAAATCAGCCACATTGGATCCAAGCAAAACACAACATCTCCCATCTCTATCTTTCCTACTGGATTACCGATACCATAGTGAATTTTCTTTCGATTTAGGCTAGCAATATACAGTATGGGACAGAACAAAGCCTACCTGGCTTATGACTGTTGAGTCTAGCTTCTCTTTTGGCCCATTTATGCAAACATCTAAAAGATCGAATCTAGATGCAACCGAGGAAAGGGAGTGAGACAGGTTATTGGAAGAAAGATAGCATGAGAATCATGGGTAAAGTCTAGCCTACCCTAGTATATCATTAGCTTCTTGTATAATTCTGCAGCAGCAGGCAAGCTTTGAGCTCTCTTTCCCATGCCAACAGCTTGTGCACCCTGTGAGATGCAATTCCAAAAACTGAACATTCAATTCAGCAATTAACAAGGATATAATGAATAATTAACAGTTATAATAGTCGCCAGCAGCATTTCCATTTGAGAATTCCCAGTATTGAAAACATTTTTGGCATCAACATAACTTCGAAAGAAGAAGAATTCCAAGCACCATTTACGAATTTGACCAAAACCCAGAAACAAGAAAGCACTGAGTAACTAACTGACTAACTAACTGACCGGGGAAGAGAAAAGCCAAGCTGGGTTTATAATCCTTAAACAAAGCATCATCGAGCATAGCAGCTTGGGATCCAGCAGAAGCGCTCATGAAAACCCGAGATCGATTAAAGCTCAGCCTATGGCCATTGTTAAACCCACGACTGCAAAATCCCCTTTTAAGGAATCGGAAGCAAGTGGGATGGAGTAAAGGAGTAGTAGAAGAGAAGGGCGAGAGATGAAGCCATTGATGTAGAAAGAGGAGAAGAAGAAGAAGAAGAAGAAGAGTCTGTGAGTAAATGCGGAAAAGCGAGAACCAGAGAAACAGATGGTGGTGATTATGCATAAGCATATAGGAGCATATATATATATATATATGTATGTATGTTTATTCGTTTGTGTGGGCGGAGTTTACGAAGAAGAAGGTGGAGGTTGAAGAAGATGACTATGCCGACGCCAACTAAGACAGAATTTTTGTTAATATGGGAAGGGAACACACCTTAACTTTGGGAAAATGTTCATATGAACCATTTAACTTATACTTTGTTAATATTTCTCCCTTAAAATTTGCTATTTATTGCTCATATCATATCGTATCAGCAGCAATAAGGAAGGAAAGAAATTGCAATAAGATCCATTTTTGGTTGAGCATTGAAAACCTTTTATTGGAGTTGAAAATAGTATTTGTTAAAAAAAAAATATAATCAAACAGCCTATAGTTAGTCGCAAGTATATCTCTTAGGTACATCACATCCTCCAATTCCAATCCAAAGTGTATGTATGTAGACTTCATAAATCTCAATATTTAATAATAGTAAGGATTTGGAGCTAATTATGAGCTTTGATTCTAGTCTATGTACACTAATGCATACTGCAGAGACCGAAGAAACAATATGTTGCCTGCATCATTCACATCATTCATTCGTGTGTATCCTTTCCTTTCCTCCTGTAAATAAAATGAAGAAAACCGGACAACGATACGTGAGCTCAAGCAAGCAAGCGAGATATCAGATCACCCACCGAATAACATTGACAAAACAAAATTACTACCAACACTTACCTTATTCATTTGCTTTGCTTTGATTGTGTACATACTGTCTACTATCTATATATAATCAACAACATGAAGTTCAGAATGCGTATCCCTTTTGCTCCTTAATACTCTGGCTTTATTGTCATGTATTTCTAAAACCTGCTCCACATATACATATTAAGTAAGTATATTTAAAACTGAGAGAGAAATACCACTAACTTCCAGTTATAATATGTTGTTGTTACAGTAAGATATTGACCTCTGGTGTTGAATGTAGAACCCCACTGGACATTCCGACATCAACCCGCCAAATTGTAGAATCATATTTACAGTTGACTCCATCAGTTTGAGGAGTATGTCCCACCACCATTGCCTTGCCACCTACCGCCCGGAGCGTCTCTCTCACGATTCCCTGGATCTGCTCAATCTGGTAATCCTCCAAATCCGAAACGTCTCGAGAATATAACCGATTCCAAACAACGCTGTCATATCCCCTGATGCCTATAAATGGGATGTGAGGTTTACTATCATCACTCTTCCCTAATACACCTCTCATCCAACCAGATACTTCTCCGTTCATCCTCTCAACACCATAAGCAACTGTATGCACAAACAAAACAATATCCCTATCAAAGTCATCATCAGCCCATTCATTTCAACAAAACAATACAAATATCTAATTTAACTAATTAGTTAATTACCATGGTGTGGAAGAAGGCCTCCATGACAAAATACCCAATCATCGATCTTGAGAACGATAGGATGCCGAGCCAATTCGCATGCTAACTTCCCACCAGGTTTAAAGAGGACCGACCTAGCGATCACACCCTTCTGCCTCTGTCCTAATTTTTGTTAACTTAATCAGAAACACAAAGCTAGTTCTGTAATTAATTACTGTAAGAGACTGAAACTATACAAGGACACAAGAGATATGAATCACTAGAGATTATTTTACTACCTTGACAAGATTAAGTGGACCCCAATAGTTTGCTGATGTACTTCTATCTTGTTTCCAGGTTTCTGATTCAGTAAACCAGCGAGCAAAAGCATTCTCCCAGTCATATGCATAGTCACTCAAGTATTCCATAAAGTCAATACACTCGTCAAATGCACCAGGTTCTACATATCTAAAATCCCCTTCCACATTCATGGTCTCATGATTCCCATTGACCTGAAGAATAAAGTTCAGTTGTTTTAATTGGAGTAATAAAATATCTCATACGTAGGAGTATATAAAACACAACTTCAATATAGAGATGGTTGCAAATGAATTAATTAACCTGAAACACTGCTCCACCTTTAGCTTTGGCCTGAATATCCAATGAACGCAACAAGGATAAGATAGCAATCTCATCTTCACCTCGATCAAGTATATCACCAAGCTGAACCAACACCTATATATATATATATATATATATATATATCTGAAAGAGCAATGATCAGGCAGTACTGAACTGAGTAGTACAATAATTAATGGAGTAAGTAAAATAATTAAGAGGGGGCATGCATATATACGGTATCGTCGCCAATCCACAAGTCATCAGAACCCAACACACCAGCAATTTGAAAGGCACATCTAGCTTGGTCTATGTCCCCATGTAAATCCCCAACTACATCAAAAGGAACATATTTTACATTGTTTAAAAAAGGAAGAAGGAAACTTCAACCCAATCAATATATAATAAAGTAATACTACAGTTTAATTGAAGGGATGAAAGAACAAACCGGCAACGATTCTGCGAGAAGGGGCAGAGACAAAAGTGGGAGGATTTCCAGAGACGACGATGGGTTCCTGTCGAGACACTTTTCTGAAATTAATAACATTATTATTATTGGTTGAAGAAGAAGTTTCTGTGGTTGTAGTTGTTAGCTTATTATATGAAGTTGGCAAAGGCAAAGAATTTAGACAAAGTGAAGAAGCAGACATCCTCGACTCGATTGATGATTGATCACAATTCACATTCCACACTATACTATACTATATGTACAGCAGCAAACAAGCAAGAGAAGAAGACGAAGAAGAAGACGACTACTTTTTTCTCTTTTTGTTGTAAGCCACCAATATTTTATTTAATTTGTTATCTTCTCTTCTCTTCACTGAATTTAATTTCAAATTTTCCTTCCCTTTTTCTTTTTGTGTGGACAACGTTTTCTTTTCAAACCAGAACTGGACCCAAATCAGGTCTAGTCCGTTTCGAACCCAATGATCATTTTATGGGCCCATTTGTCAACGATCACGAGACTAAAGCCTCTAATAGTAATATTGTAGATAGATAGAATACATCCTAGCCAAAAGGGAAAAGCCGACCCTCCGCAAATTAAGCTCCAATATTAATAGATGTTATGAGGGTATTTGCGTAAAGAAAAAAAGATATTAAAATTCTCTAAATTGAATAAAATAACATACATAATTTAACAACAACTATTTTGAAATGAGAAAAAATATGATAATATATATAAAATAAAATATATAAAACCGATCGAGTCACTGAGACGTCCCTCTTTTAATCATATCTCCTGCCACAATACAATCTGAGACTTGTTTGGAACAAGGAAAGAGAGAAAGAGCTTCTAATCATCTTCCATCCATGTCCTTCTAGTTATTCTTCATATAAATATACATGTCCATTCATCTACAAAAAGTGTGGGGGAGAATTTGTTAAGCTCAGGAGGGATAGCGTAAACGAAATATTTTTCATTGTTGTTCACTTGCGGCGCTATCCACCCAGAGCATCACGACTTCTTCCTACTGTAGAGCGAGCGATTTCAGCAAGTACGAGACGTCTTCAATGCAAGTTCCTCTCCTAATTACTTATAATTGATCAGTAGTTAATATTATTTACTCAGGTAATAATCTCATTATGTGTATTCCTTGATTATAATTACCTAATTATATATCTTGATCATCTCTCTGCTCTAGCTAGCTAGTGTAATTATTAATTAACCCAACTAGCTAGAATCCAGGATATCGTTTTGATTATTACTAGCCGGAACGATTTGTTTGAAAGATTTGGTAGTAGTAGGTAATACCCGGTTTGTCGAAGTAATTCATTTTTAAAAGCTACGTACTGGGTTTTGTTTAAAATTTAATTTAACTCGAGCTTTTTTTCGTCCCAAAAAATAAGATGATGTGCAAGGTAATATCCATTCAACATCATTAGATTTTTGTTTTTTTATCTAGTCTACACACAAATGGATGATCGATCCATAACCTCCAAATCTACCCTATAATCACTCGGTTATCATTAGCTTTTTGTTTGTGTTCTTGAACACTACGCTACACATGACCACACATGAATTTATAAGTATATATTTGTTTCATTTTTTATCGAATAACTATATTTGTTTCATTGATCATGTACATGTAACTACGCAATCTTAACTAATGTTAATTAATGGCCATATCACAGAGTCTGATCGTATCTGGTTATATATATGCCCGTGATCGATTCATCTTTGTATTTAATTGACTTAATTAGCCCTATATATACTTGACCTTCTTATTCTTTATTTCCTTTTTTTTAAAGCTAATACTAATTATTTTCATATTTCTTTTAGCGAGGACATTTGATGTACTTATTGTACAAATTACTTCTTCAATATATTCATGCAATTTTCAATTTGACATTAAACAAAGTAAGTACAAATACTATACTACCTTCAAAAAAAAGTACATAATACTAATTATTTAATTCCATTATAATTAGTTCGAGGGGTCAGATGACTTCAAAATTGTTTGGCAAGCGACATCCAACATGGGTCATATTTTTCCCATCTTCTTTAACTGGTTGAGATGAGAAATCTAGAGATCATATATATATGTATGTTTGGAATATATTATGGAATATATATTATTTATAGCGAAAGTTTGTCTTCAACAATAATCTATTTGTAAAATAATTGCCAGAGTTACTGATGCATGCATTTTTGTGCTAATCAGTAAAAACTATTCAAACAGCCTTTTTAAATTGGGTGATTGTGGAGCGTTCCTTAATTTTAAGATCCTTATCCAATTAGAATTTTTTAAAGAAATACAAATTAAATAAAATCCACACTACATTAAATAGAGTATTGTTTTAATTAAAATTAAAAGAAAATTCAAAGCATGACGTTTGACTTAAAAAGAAACTGCATGACGTTTACTATAAAATGCACACTGCAT
The DNA here is from genome assembly GCA_024708375.1 of Oxalis stricta. Classification (NCBI taxonomy): domain Eukaryota; kingdom Viridiplantae; phylum Streptophyta; class Magnoliopsida; order Oxalidales; family Oxalidaceae; genus Oxalis; species Oxalis stricta. The sequence continues at coordinate 10,668 of JANIEQ010000854.1, read as the reverse complement.
TAGAAATTTTTTACCAACCTTAAACTTCCTTAGATTTCTTTCCAATTCCAGAGGTTAATGCCCCATTGGTTTTGTCTCCATCAAGTACAGCCATCTCCACATCTGTATAAAAGGAGCAAAACCAGATTATGATTGAAAGCTCGAACAAGATTCAATCAGAAGAAAATTTCATATAATTTTCAATTTTACAATCCAAATTGCATGACGTTTAAAATTAAACCCTTAAATAGAACAACTCTTAAATAAACTTCACTAGACAAATAAATCATGATTTCTCTTCAATCCAAAAAAATATTATATTTTCTTCACGAGAGTTAAAAAAAAATCAAGATTTTTCTCGCATTTAACAATACATGGATTCAATTAAAGCCATTATCTTATTTCGAATTTTATTGATGATGTTCCTTTCCAGTCAAAGGATTCGTAGAATTAGATTCATCTAATTTGAATTAGAAATTATATTTTCTTAAATTTATTTTTCTGAGTTTTAATCTTTAATTTCGTTTTTATTTTAATAATATGGGTTTGAGGCTATTTAGTTTCAATTGATATTTTTTCTTTTCAACTTTTTTCTCAATTTCAAAAAGTTTCAGTTTGGAATTTTCCGTTGTTGTCGCCATTAAATACTTCAATAGCGATACTTCATCATTGCTAATTGAAATGAATTGTAGAAGATCGAAATCAAAGAATCCTAAACATTGCATGGATATCATTTGGTAATTGGTATTTTTATATTTTGAAAATAAAGAAATTTTAGATTTTAGACAAACTTTTATTTTTCATTTTTATTATTATTTCTCGATAATTTAATTATCCCATAAAATCTAATTCTCTGATTATGGATGTTGATGGCCACGATGATGAAAGAACAGACACACAGACTTGACCTTGAGACCTTGTGGTTTGCAATGTAAACCTTTTTTTCCTGCCATAAAATCAAATTCTATTTTGAATCCTAACATTTTTCTTTAACTTCTATCTTGTATTGACGTGCAAGCAACAAGATAAAGTTTTAAAGTATGAAGTACAATTATCATTTCATGGATATGTAAAGTTTTTGTACTAATATTTTTCGCATATATAAAATTAATATAGTAATATGACATAGGTGACTTTTTTCCATTTTTATAATATGAGATAGTTTTATTAAATTCAAAAGGTTAATTTATTGAGATCGATGAGAGTACATATACAATTAAAATTGCTAAGAGAACTAGGGACAACGTCCGAGCACTATACTAATATTATTTATAGCGAAAGTTTGTCTTCAACAATAATTACCTAAGTTAAGGGTTAGGTGTCTGATCGAATTAGTTGGACGATATATACAATATAGATAAGCGCTATTAATGGTCAGTCTTACTGTTTGCTTCCTTGTAGCAATGTAATAGAGGACATTAGGATTTTACTTAAGTTCTTTTGAGAATTGTAATCTCATTTTTGTTAGACGAGAGAGGAACCATCTAGTACACGATATCGCTAATTCAAAAAATAAGTGGCTTATCCTCTTTTTCTTTCATGTAGCTTCTATCAGATTATCTAAAAAAAAGAGTATATATACACAGCATGTCAGGGTTGCCTCAATTCTATTCTGCACCAAGGAAAGGAAGGAAGGAAGGATGACCACAATTTCATTTTATACAGTCCGCTCCTGCTGTTATTAATTCCTTTCTGTCAAACTCTCTGACGTGGGTGTTTAGTTCCTTTCTGACTGTAACTGTAGTTGGTCCATTCCATTTTGGTCCAATAAAACCTTCAATTGCATCACCCAAGACATCTATCTATCAATTGTTTCAGTCCCAATGCTACTACTGTAATGTTCATTTCAACAACCCGCAAGCCATAGAATACATAGTCAAAAACTTGTTAACAAACAAATACAGACAGTCAAGTAAAAGAAGAATGCCATCATTACGTTATGGCTGCCAAAAAATTGCTCAATGTACAGTAAACGATCAAAATGAATTTTAAGGCCAAAACACCCTGGAAGAGAACGCAAGCAACAAAGTTTTCTTTTCCATCTCAACAGACATTTCACATAGTACCCCATTTGCAATTTTAAGGCAGTAAGCAACTTTACTTTGGATTCACAAATGTTTAGGAACTCAGCTAGTATCATGCGTTGCCCGTAAGTTATTTTCCTAGCAACATCCACACGGCTCCACGATTTCAATGCTTTGGAGATTCTACGTACCCAGCTCTGACTCGTCCATCAGACGATCTCAGAGCCTCCATAGTCTGTAGGAGAGCCTTCCAGGACCACCGCCTACACATCATCTTCCCCTTTCCATTCAACGCAAGAGACGATAAATTCAACATTCTCATCCTCCGAACTCTTCATCTCTTCTCTTAACCACTCGCCAAACATTCTATTGTGACGCATAAAGATCCCAACTGAATCCTCACAGCTTTAGCGACAAGAGGGGAGGTTGATTGGTCTGTTGGTGCAGCTTCTTCTTTTTCTTCCTCGAAGGGAGACATGATCGGACACAAGATTGAATGACAAGACTGTGCCAAGCTAACGGTTCCGTAACTGAGTTTGACTTAAACTAGGGAAGATCGCAACCTAGGTGAGCGAATGAGAGGTTTCATGTCTTTGACCTTATCGGAAGTATATCTCTGTAGGAGAGAATCAATGATGTTCCACGTGCCGGGTCCATATCCATGTCCATCTGGTATCTCAGATTCATGGGAGTTCATATTCCATGCATTCCAGAAAACAGCAAAGTTCAGCCAATCATTCATGTCTGAAGCAGCAATACCCTGCACCAAGGATGGAAATAATTTTGAATATGAACTATCTGATTTCATGATGAAAACAAGTTCAAAGGAAACAATGACACGTACCCCAGAAGACTTGAAACCACTAGAAAGTCCAACAACTTCTTGTATTGCATCAGTGAAAGAAAATCCCAACATTTTTGCATATTTCTCAAGCAAAAACTTCAGCTCAGCTGAGACTTTTGGGTCGCTCGCTGAACCATTGACTTCAAGATTCTCCCTCAGCGATGCAGATGCACTCTGGATAGAAAGATACACCATGCGGGGGATAAGAGATTTCCTATCTATCACTTGGCGTACATGCATGTCCCTCTCTTCTGTCTAGATTTCAAATTACATAAAACAATTACAAAACAGATTAAATGCTTAACAATTCATTTCATTTCGGGAGAAGAATGTCATTACCTTATCTTTTTGGGATAATATGAGATTCCTTCAAATGGACCCTGAAAAATAAAAAAAACCATCACCATCAAATCAATTATCAAACTACAACCTCGATGAAGTATCTTCAACTATACCCCGTACTTTGGCCAACCTGTAGTAGTGAACTGAAGGTGGAAACATACCTAACAGATAATTTTTCTCCGGAGTTGGTGTCCACCAAGGTCTTATCTTCATATCCTCATTGAAGGTCAAGGATTTGGATCCAATCTCACTAGACAGCTCAACAAGGTGCGTTCCGCAGTTCATGCTTTCGAGAACACCCTAAAAGAAGAGATGCCAAAGAACCATCATCATCGTGATTTAACTGAAAGCAATGGTGCCTTGCTAGGTAGAAACTTCATACCTCTTCCGCTTCTATGTTATGCGCATTCTGCTTCAGCTGCAAAATAGACGCTTCAACCCTTGACACCAAATACTGATTGGAATGCTGCAACCTTTCTTTGAATTGAACGAATTCAATTACCTGTATACGAACAAATGAGTCAATAGTTTTCATATGCAATTACTCATTCACAACTTCAACTACTGCTGACATATAGTGCCATTTTGTTAATAAAATATCAAGGAAAACAGAACCACAATGACATAGAAATATAAGAGACAAAAGAGACATATCGCTAATTGTCTAATTCTACAAGCACGTTGAACAGAAGATCCAAGGGAAAATTTCAAATTATAAAATGAAGTCTACTTTTACACGATACATGCATACATATTCTTAGAATCGGTTTCATCTTTCTTACTCAACAGGTATTCTGCTTACTAATTTTGAACAGAAAAATTCAAATGGCTTTTAAAAAACACACATACTTTTGAGTAATTTCTGTGGCGATATGCAACGAATGTAAGATCAGCAGATTCCCTGAAGTGATCATCCATAAACTTAAGATAATCTTTGAGCAGAGTATTTGAGTCCTGATAAAGGGGTGAGGCCAACATCTGAGGTAATATGAGGTGTAAAACACTTTCCATCAGAATATTCTTCACATCAAGGGATTTATACCTAAGAAAAACACATAGTTACTTTTATGATGCTAAATCAGAGTATAACAACGTAAGATAAACCGAAAACAAATTACTCATAGATAAAACTAAACCAGAAACTGATGGCCATATGTAGTCAGTAGTCATATTTAAAATAACACTAAAATCTAAATTCAAGTGAATTAAATTAGCTACTTTACCATTCATATGCTAATGAGAGAACGCCCAAATGCGAGTACAACTGCAGCAACAAGATTTTGTACTGAGAGGCATATCTGCAAGATGCAATCAAATAACAGTTTATTAAAACCAAAGTACGATATATCAAAAGTTTCAATGAGATTTGATCACTTCTGACAGTGACATCGTTGTTTTGGAAAAATCAGATTCAAAATAGGTAAAGCTAACATATGGAAAACACAATGACCTCCAGATTCTCAATCCGCACTCCAAAAGCATAATGGCCTCCACAAAATAGCCTGGATTCCGTGATGCGCCAGAATAACTATATAATTAAAAACAAAATTATGCTTATATAATGAAATTTTGAGTTCCAGGAAATTATGAAGTAACTAATGTCAACAAAGAAGCATAAGAAATTCAAGTTAAATATAATATAACACACCTGGACCAACACATTGGAGGCCATTGACAGCAAATCTTCACCATGTATACTCTCTTGTGGATCCAGGTCTTTAGAAAGTGGCAGACTTTTACAATAGATATCCACCATTTTTACAGCATAGCCCACAAGTTCTGATAAAGAATGGCAAAAGTAATTTTAGCTTGGTATTATGAAATCCATATTTTCCTGGGCAAATGGCCAATATATGGCTTGCCACGAGGAAAAACTGTAAACTTGTAATATAAAACCAATGAATAACAAGCAAGACATCGTTTACATGCCTCAAAACTATGCCATATTTTGGTAACAAAGAAACAGCAAACAAAACCACTTTCAATGCCAGTCAAATGAAGAAACATATCCATATTTTTTTTGATCGGAAGAAACATATTTTGGTAACAAAGAAACAGCAAACAAACCACTTTCAATGCCACAAAGTTCCAATGAAGAAACTGTCACTGCAAAAGGTGTTTCCATGAAGGATATATTGTAGCGAAGATGCAAATAAATATAAGAAACTCACCAGACTCAGGGAGCTTGAACATGTTCCCAATCATTTCTTCAATTTTTAAGATTGTTATTGACAGGCCCAACACTTTAGTTAGGTGAGGCTGAGGCAATGTATTGGTTATTCATTACCTTCTCTAAGAAATCTGCCTTTTTTTCTGCAGATACAACTTGAAGAAACACCTCTATGTCAGATGTGAAGCAGGTCAAATGACCAAACCTGCATCAAATCCAAAACCACCCGTTAGCAAAAGAAAGATGCTTCACTGTAATATTAGATTGTTGATTTACAATAAAATAGCATCATAAATAATCAGAAATTTTAGAAAATCCATAAAGTGTGAGCTGGAGAAAGTGAATGCTAATGAACAGCAAATAAGATCATCACAGATCGAAAAAGTGTTGCATAAGTGAGCTCATCAAAGATTTAACTATGGTTTAGAAAAGACAGCCACAATGCTACTAACTCGTTAAAAGATATGAAAATGCTTGGAAATAGGACAAATAGATTCTCCAGTAACATACTTTTGAAAATAATGCACAAGAGCCTCTACTAACTCATCATCATTATTCTTTCCATACAAGTGCTTCCTCCTTTCAATTTCAAGGCATGCCAAGAAAGGACACCTCATGGAATTGTTACTATTTTCTTTTGTAACTTCTTTACAAAAACGGATGCATTTGATATCCGAGTATCAAACTGCATTATGCAGAAAGCATAAGTTATAGACCAAAAAGAAAAGATGATAGCTATTAGCAGAAAACAAACAAAATTAAATGCAGCCACCAATACATACCATTTCATCAGTTAAATGAGAAAAGTTGCACTCCAGGACCATTGGTAGATGGATCGGGTCACAGTTGGACCCACCGCACCAGGTGCAATCATCTTCTAGCAAACACCCAAGGTAATGTAGGAAACATTCCCAATCATCGGGGCTGCCAGAGAGAAACAACAAAGAGATCTCAAATCAATGCATTTAACAATATGTTGGTTAAGAGTGAGAGATTATATGACTGAAACACACCATGAGCAATGGAATTTGTAAGAAATTTATATTGCCATGATATTTCTTACAAGTCTAAAAGAAAAATGTGGAGTGTTACAGTAAAGTAGGTGAATCACAGTCTACAAATAGTTTCCTAAATCCTTATTTCCAACTCATTCATTAAGTGGTTCAATCAAAATTTGGAGTGAAAGGAACCAATTATGCATCAATTCATTTACCAACTACTGTTGCAAATATTAGCATGCCCCCTTTGACAAACATACCACAATTCTAAGATCTTCTGATATACACTGGATGCAGCATTGAAGTCACCTGCCCGGGCAAGAAGTCTTCCCTGCCAACTTGAAGTCATAGAGCACAACTCATAAAGAAGGTAACATGAAAACAGCCTTCACAAATTTTAATGAAACAACATAAAGTAAATAGACAACAAAGATGACAAGAAAGTGAAGTTTGTTCTGTTACATTTCATTTATAGGCTTGTAGCAGTATGGTTACCAAAGTAGATTAACAATCATTTTGATATCTTTGAAATCGAAATCAAGATGTTTGATTTGTTTTCGCCAAAAAAATAGAAAAAAAGGTCGTTGGGTTGTTCAAAAGAGCTACGTAAATACCTGTATACGTAGTTTATCAACTTCAATCATCAAGAGTGATCCCAAGTTCCCAGAGAGAACTTCCAAAGCATCATTGAACTTTAATTGCTGCTCCAATACAGAAAGATAGACGATAAGAGCTGCAAAAAATCCATGCACAAGCTAGAATCAATGTGAATAATAATTCCTACAGATTTGGAGGAATCATTTGTGGAATAATAAAATGAAACTGAAGAAGATAAAGAAAACCACCTTCAGAGTCATGCAAGCTATGGGAGGCAACATGCTTCTTAAGTAACCCTTCAGCCAATAGTAGCAGCTTATCTCCTCCATTGCTACAAAGTACCTACCAACGCAGAAAATAAGTAAAGTAAGAACGGACACAGACAGTTTTGTTCCACCTAAATTTCATGGCCACAGGTTCACTAACAATAACGGAAATATGATAAGAGAAACAGACAAACCTGTAACTGGATGCTACAGACAGCCCATAGCAAAAACCTCTCTTCACCAGTAAGTTTGTACATTTTGATACGGCCAGTCTGCCTGAGACAGTAGCAAGATAATAAGAAAAGATAATAACTAACTAGCGCATAGTTTCTCAAAGAATAAAATAAATGTATATTCCCAACCTGTTGTTGCTTGACAAATGAATATTCACGAACATAGCAATTAAAAAGTCCCATCATGAGCTCTGAATTGTTGGGAAATTTTCCACAGGCGTACTCGTAGCAGCTAGTAGCCAGGTCCACTGGAGAAATGCAAGTAGTTAGAGAGGGAGGAACTGACAGCGATCGAGTAGTAAAGTAGTACACAGAGTGCAAAGAAGGAACTGACAGTGATCGAGTCTTTGGAAAACAATCTGCAGCGTGCTGAGAGTGAGATCATCCATCAACATGGGTTTCATTCTTGTACAAGAGGTCTTTGGCAGTCAAGCAGAGAGACAATGCTTCATCAGATTTCGTCATCCTCTCCAGAATGAGAGCTTTGAGAGCCTGGAGAAGCAAATTGCAAAATGAATCAATCTATCTATCTATAATAACTTAACTATGAATAGCAATAGCAATGTGCACATTAGTTATGATAAATGGTGAATCTAGTTACAAGAGCGTAAGGGGAGGTGGGGAATTTAGAGAGAAGTGAAGTGGAGAGCTTGAGAGCGTTCTTGAACTGTCGAGAATCGATGGCATCCCAAATAGGACGGACTCTTCGCTCCGGTATCCTGCCAGCCAACCCGAATTTCGACGGCCATCCCAAATAGCCGACCTAGTTGAATTGAATGCTAAGCTAAGCTGAGATTAGATTGGATTCGTTCAGTTGCAAATTCAATCTCAATAATAATGTATGAATGAATGAAGTGACTTGAGAGATTAGGTTGAAGAGACTGAGTGAGAGAGAGATGTTGTTGATGTCGTTTTTCTATGTATAAACCTAATCTGGATGTTTGATGCTGAGATTTAATTATTCATTATGGGCCGAGCCACATTTAACCACAAAGGCCCATCATACATTTCTGCTTTTGCCAGTCTACATATTTATCTTTCTGTTTCTTTCGTAACAAGTTAAGTTAGTACTAGTTTGTTTCAACAAATACAGTAGTAGAAAACAAGACTTGAAAGTTGATTGATTTCGACTCTGAGCTTACATTTCAAGCTGGAAGAATTTCAATTAAGAAGTTGATTGATCGAATCGAATCGAATAATAACTAGTTCCAATTAGTATTACTAGTAGTTAATTTCGGAGGAGGTCGGGAGCAGAGATTTGGTGACGAACTTGTAAGTAGCTTCAGAGGGATGGATGCTGTCGAAGACAGACGTATCAAGCGATGCATTGGAGCAAACTCTGGTCACGTCCAATTACAGTTGTAGAATGCTACTTCCAATTCAGTCCACACTCCCACAACACCCTCTTTTGTTTCCACAAATCCTACAATGGCATTTCATAGAATAATTGTTACTACTTTGTTAGGTTGTTAGATTGTTAGGGAAGGAAGAAAGAAATATCATTTTCATTAGTAGTAAATATACTATGTACGTGTATTTATTTTACCATGTTTTCTAGGATTTCTAAATAACTGATTCATAGGCTTATAATATCAGCATACAAAATTCTGGCTTCCTTCAACTTGGTTTGGGTAACAAGCAACAGTTCTTTGAAGCTTGTTATTATAAGCTCTTGGAGACCGAATTCTGCTCTTCCAAACATGTTCCTTCTGGAATTTCCAATCTTGCTGTCATTTGAATCGGCAAACATCTCTACCGGAGGTAAAACCAGCTAACACCACATTCCGGCATCCAAGCTCGTATAAACTCGGTAATTGACTCATAAGTCTATATGCGTACAATTGGTCTGTTTAGTAGCACTCCATTATTGAGTATAATTAATGAATGAATTACCTGGAACAAGATGGTGGAGTTTGGAAAGGATACAAGTGTTGGTAGGCGGCGACGTCACTGCAATAAGAGCAGTCTCCTAATGGGGACATCATAATAGAGGATAGCCAAATCATTGGTAGCTGCAGAAATGATGACCAGAGAATCTCGAATAGTCTTCTTGGCCTTTGCTTCTCCCACAATCCGTGTAAGTCTAGCTTTGTAATCCTTAAACATGTTGATTTGCTGTGATATCGAAATGACGTTAGTTAACTGTATGGTCAATCGTCGAATCCTGTCCCGGCCCGATGCTAAAAGAAACACCGGTAAGGATATCATGGTCCGACAGGTTAGGATCCAGGTAAGGAGGGGATCGAGCGTTTGATCCTTAGAATGGAGGCAATGAGATCAGGACCGAGTTTTCCGTTGGAGAACCTCCAGTGGGACGTCCGAAATCTTGGCCATAAGGGGGCCTATTAGCCTTTATAAGTGTGGGAATGTAATTGTTGTTTCCACTGTCCACTGTTGAATCACCAAATACTAGAACTGAAGAAAATAATTCTTCTGCTGCACTATCTAATTTGTTTATCATCATCCAAATTGTACTAATAGTGAAGATCAACAACAGGATGCATTTCGCCATATGGAATTGCTGTAAGAATATTAACCTCCTTTTTTTATAATATATATATGCCTATTTAATAAATATTAATGCTATTTATACTTGTGTTGATCAGTAAATAGCTTTTTTTTTTTTTTTTTTTTAACTTCCATTGAAAACCATTACTGTAATATTTAATTTGTAACAACAGTATCTCACTTTTAATTATTATGACTGTTATAACTTGGGAAGTAATATCTATCTATCAGAATTTTTCAAAGCAATGTATTAAAGAATCCTAGCCTGCTTCAATTCTCCCAAGCAGTTTTTAAATTTGGTACTAGAATTCGATGCATTATGCTTTTGATGCCACTTGGAGTCGCTATCTAGGGACCAAATTAAAACATGAACGATCGGGACGAAAGGAGCTCGCTCCTCATTAATCTCCGCGGTTTTATCCATCAATAGGTATCATGGAACCGCGGAGGAGCGATCTGGTCATCTAGATGCCTCAGTGCAGTTTAGGGAGCGGCGATGGCAGAGAAATGTCCTGAGGTTGGGAACAAAACATACCTACATTTCCTTACCAACACAATCCGTGTTACTGAGTTGACTCTCATGATCATTGGGTAAAATATACGTGGACCAAACAGAAAATAAAGACAAGTGTTACATTACATCTGTCTCTGTCTCTTTCTCTTTGCGTGTAAGTGAAACAAATGTTTCCTTCTGACTTTTCAATTGT
>JANIEQ010000852.1:0-16819 GCA_024708375.1 Oxalis stricta | reverse complement strand
TTACTGATATAGCAGAGAAGGGTGCAGAAGATGTCTATGGGACATTTAACATATTAATGAGGAGGAAGCCTAAAGAAAATAACTTTTTTAAAGCCATTTTAGAATCTATAAGAGATCTCATGAATGAATATTGCATTGTTCCTGTCTGGTTTGCACAATATATTTCTGGGTTAGGGATCCTTCTGATGCACATTGGACCAAAATGCCTGACCTCCTTGGAAACTGTTGATTTCAAAGATAACTTTTCTTAATGCAGATCATTTGAAGGAGTGCTTCTCAGATTGTGAGGTTGGTGTTGCTTTTACTCCTGCTCTTTGATCCATATGCCTTTGAAGCTGTGTTGATGGTGTTGTGATTTATATTTACTGGTTTTTTCCTCCTTTGATGCTCAGGTCTCATTCAAGAATCCTGACTTGAACAGAGAACATGGATCCAAGGCCACCATTTCGGAATCAAACTTCCAAGGACATTGAAAAGAAGCAACACAAATGCTCTTCCAGGGAAAACAAAGATCTCCTCAGATGTCTCTAAGAGAAAGAAAACTACTTGTTGAGGCATATGGTACCTCCTGATCTGGGTCCCTTATCCCCAAGATCAACCTAAGCAAAAACTCTGTCTAAGTTTACGCCTACGCAGGTACTATGCTAACCTCTTTGTTGATGACAACTGACAAGTTCTTTCCTTGATAAAAATAAAAAACTGGCTTGTTTGGGGCTTGGACAGACTAACAGGAAAAATATATTTTTTGTAATAATTTCATACTCTCTTCCGGGGAAATGCTGATTCTTGTTTTCATGCAGGTTGGAGCAATCAGCTTTGTGCATTCAGCCTGGATTAACAATGGTTGTGGGATCCACCTGGTACTCAAAGATGACACAGTGTGCAAATCTTAAATGTTCTTTAATCACAATAGCCCATCTAAGACGGACCATTCATAATCACTACATTCATCTCAGTTTTGACTGTATCTTTTTGAAAAGATTATGCAGTGTTCCATAGCTGAGATCTACTTAGAAACTGACAGTATGTTACCTCGACTTTTCTATCTAGTGAGAACTTTATTTCTTGTCACTTTGTTTGTTGTTCCAGAGGGATGTACTTCTGCGCGTCTACCTTCTTCGACTTGGTCAAGGGGAACAAGAACTTGCCACTGATCTTGACTTCAGCAGTGGCAAGGCCGTGTCAATGCCATGCTTGTCCGTCGATTAGAATTACTCAATGAGGTGGGGAGGCTTGCTAGGTCTCTCAAACTTCCGGAGGATGTAGGTTATACCTGTGAAACGGCAGGGTACTTTTGGTTGCTTCATGTTTACTCTCGCTGGGAGCAATTCCTTGCTGCTTGTGCAGATAATGAAGACAAGTCAAATTTTGTTCAAGACTGTTTTCCTTTCAAGGAGTTCTTCTCCGACTCCCCTCAACCAATTTTTACTGGCGAGTCATTTGAAAGAGACATGCGGGCTGCTAAAGGGTGTTTCCGTCATCTTAAGACAATGTTCCAAGAGCTTGAAGAGTGCAGGGCTTTTGAATTGCTCAAGTCAACAGCTGATCGTGCGAACTACCTCATGACTAAACAAGCTAAGATTGTAGCGATGACTTGCACTCATGCGGCTTTGAAGAGAAAAAGATTTTCTGCAGTTGGGGTTCAAGTATGACAACTTGTTAATGGAGGAAAGTGCTCAAATATTGGAGATTGAAACTTTCATTCCGATGTTGCTGCAGAGGCAGGAAGATGGACATGCTCGTCTTAAACGGTGTATACTGATTGGTGATCACCACCAGTTGCCTCCCGTTGTGAAGAATATGGCTTTCCAGAAGTATAGTCATATGGATCAGAGTCTGTTTACAAGGTTTGTCCGTCTGGGCATTCCTTACATTGAACTGAATGCCCAAGGTCGAGCCAGGCCAAGCATAGCTGAACTCTACAATTGGAGATACAGAGAACTTGGTGACTTGCCTAACGTGAGGGAAAATCCAACCTTCCGTAAAGCGAATGCTGGATTCACGTATGAATATCAGTTAGTGGACGTGCCTGATTTCAACGGGAAAGGTGAAAGTGCCCCTTCACCTTGGTTCTATCAAAATGAGGGAGAGGCTGAATATGTTGTCAGCGTCTATATCTATATGCGTTTACTTGGTTATCCTGCTAATAAGATATCCATCTTAACTACTTACAATGGTCAGAAGCTACTTATTCGTGATGTTATAAGCAGGCGATGTGTTCCATATGACTTCATTGGCCCACCCAACAAGGTAAGTTATTAGTTCTCCATGTGTATATTTTTCCAATATGTTACATATTTATATATGCCTTAATAATGGCCTTGATCTGTTTGCAGGTTACAACAGTTGATAAGTTTCAAGGACAGCAAAATGATTTCATATTATTGTCTCTGGTGCGTACTCGCTTTGTGGGTCACCTTCGTGATGTTAGAAGACTTATTGTTGCAATGTCTCGTGCCCGACTTGGGCTGTATGTGTTTTGCCGGCGCTCTCTGTTCGAGCAGTGCTATGAACTGCAGCCTACATTTCGGCGTTTGCTGAAAAGACCTGATCACCTTGCCCTTAACATGCGTGAGACTGGAGCTCATACTGAGCGTCTAGTTGAAGACGTTAGCGATCCTCACGTCGTCAGTGATACTGTGGAGATGGCCCATATCGTTAACTACAAGATAGAGCAATTATACCAGGTATGTATGCTTAGAGGTTATGAATGACAAAAATCCAAATATAGTCAAAGTACCCACCTGTGTTATTTTGTTACGATTCACTGAATTTTAATATTTTGCTTGATGGCAGGAACGTATGATGTACCATCATCAGTACATGGCTTATGAGACTGCATACAAAATAGCAATGGTGAGGATAACGTTGCTATGGATGCTTCTCCAAAAACGTCTGAATCTCGTGAAGGAGAGGTTGTAGAAGCCATGGAGCCGGACACGCTTCAAGATGGCCCAAACGGCGAGTCACAGGACGAGAAACAATTGAATGGGGAAGCTCAAGAAGAAGACAACGTCGCATAATACCTCTGCAATATCTGGATCAATTGATTGATTCCCGTTATGTGACTTCATCAGAGTTTAATCCAGTATATGTTTCTTTAATGTTTTGCTTAGTTATGTTACTGGAAAAAGCAATTCTGTTAGCAGACAGTTTTGGAATTGTTAAATCAGAGACCGTGTACAGTGAGATGCTTGTAGATTACATGCTTGATATTGTATGCATTCTGAGCTGAACTAAGATGTTTTAATTTAACCAGTTCAGTCTTTTAAACCATTGATAGTAAATAGATTAAACAGCATACCCTATAATTATTACATTTATTCCGTAAAAAAGGAATCAAACTTTAGGTTATGATTCTAAAGAAGTGAAGGAAATTTGAAGGACACTTGGCTGCAAGCATTTAGCTTAGTCCCTTTGAAAAAGCTAGTTATATGCTTGCTGGCAGCAACCTTAGGCCGTAAAAAATATTCTTGTTCCACGTTTTTCTACAAGCTTAGATACATAGTGCTGAATAGATTCTGTCTACCATTATATAACTTGAAGCAACCAAAGTCTACATTCACTCTCGTGAAAGCTAGTTAATTATGGATGGTGAATTACATGATGAAGGTGACAATCATAAACAACATCACGACCATCAATCAGGTTCGTCCGTCTCTCTTTGCTTATATAATTTCAAACATTTTATATATGCGGTTGAAATGATTTCAGATGATTGTCTTAAACGTGATCAGGAAAGAAGCGAAAATGCTGTCCGTTTGTGATAAGGAAAAACAAGGAACCGAAAACTATACGAAAAGGTGACAAGAGCTTCATCGAAGGATGGTACGATTGAGTCAATCCGACAATAATATTAACTTGAATCTCCATATTACATAAATATGACTAGTTAGGAACTGATAATAATCTTATTTATTGAATTAAATTTGCAGCCTCTTTGCATTATGCTGCTGCTGGCTCTGTGATTTATGCGATATAGAATTCTAAGCATGAAGTAATCCATGAAATCAAAACGAAGGTAGCTCGTTTACCATCCGATTTTCGGAGTGAATCTGACTATATAATGACTCCTCTGCTTGTTTTATCAGTGTTATTCATGTTCAGTACTAAATAGTTCAGTAGCTAAATAAAAAGTGGTTATTATTAGTATTAAATTGCATATCTTCCATGGTTTTGTAATGTACATATGTATAAATGCCTGTCTTTATTTGTCGGGAAATAACCATAATCTGAAAATTCGAAGAAGACCTCTACAGGACACTGCAACCTGTAGCCTAGATTCCCACAGTAATTCTCAAAATCAGCACCATTTCATCCAAAACCTCAACTATCAATCAATCAACAGAATTCATCTTATCACTAGCCCGAACTTTTCTCCCTCAATACACAAGTCCTACTTGCTGTCCCAAACAAACCACTCATCCTCCTCAAATGGTCTGGTACTAAACCTAACCTCCCTTTAATACTTCTCGAATCCCAAGTCCTTTACTTCACTTGAGTCATGATGGAGTTCTTCAAGTAAGCTGAATACTGGAAAGGAATTGACATGTCTATGAGCCAATTATCAAGGCTTATGCGTCTTATGTTCCACGGCACCGATCAAATGAGTTGCAAGGGAGTTTCTTCTGGTATAAGCCACTTATAATCTTATGAAAACACTATGAAACTGAAAGCAGATCTTTGAAGATATTAGTTGCAGATTCCTAATGCCCGATTGGCGTTTTGTTGAGATTTTTTCCTTGATGTAATTATGTAATCCATGGTCTAAGATATTCCAGGTTGGTGTAAGATATCACAGTCAGTCATAGTTGTTGAATTTTGTCTTAAATTCTGTATTGTGTTGATTGAACTGAGCATAAATTCAATGGAGGACTTATAAAATATAAAAGCATATCGAGGAGGTAGAAGGACAATAGAGGGAAAACCAGAGACTATTATATTGAATTCGAGAATATATGACCCAAAATAAAACCGATAATACATTTCCAGAAATTATCCGTGATGATTCCAAAGAATCTGCAATGGACAAGGATTTCAATATTTGACATCCCTAAGGAAAATTAAGAAAGTCAACTATGCAAACCATTTATTTGTATGCAAGTAGAATAAATATAATATAAATAAAACTCAGCAGCAACATCGTCAAGCTGCTTTGATTTCAGGGGTTCCTTTAAAAGTAACTAGATTGGTCCCCCAAAAGAGATCCAGTTGTGCCAAAATCCTACCGGTCATCGGTTTTAGTCGTGGATCGCCATTCTGGGCTAGATCTAATGAGAAAAGTCTGAGCCGATTCTCTCCATATTTCTCTCTATATTCCTTTGAAAGCTGAAAATTCTCTCCAATATCCACAAGACTCTCTCTCTTGAGCCTTCACATTTCCTAATTAGTGCCATTGTAATGATAGCTTCCACTCCGGACATTTTTGCTACGTAACCACTCCCATTTTCCAAAATTTCGTCGTGCAAAGAGTTATTATCGCGCGCAGAACAGCTTCATCGGCTTCCCTCTCATTACCTTCCAGGATTTGGATTAGTCTTGGTACAGCTCCTGCCTTAACCAAACAAAAAGTTTTCTTTACAGAACAATGGGAATTCAGTGAACCTGACATAATTCATCCATAGATTTATGGACACATAACCATCTCGACTTTCTAGACTTTCCTAGGAGAAATGAATTCTCGGAAAGCTGAGCTAATGAGGTCGCGGCTCGTTGCTTTGCCACCATGGGCCCACTTGAGAGCAACTTTACAAGCAGATGAATAATCCCCATTTTCGACAGCGTAAAGCTGTACCTATCAGTTGGGATCGTAAATCGGACAAGTATTCCTGCGATACTCTCCGATAACTGGCATGATGAATTTTCCGAGGCTACAAAGCTTGAGCCTACTAACGAGACAAGAACAGGAACAAAGTTTGCCTTGATTAGTATATCCGTCGAGATTTTGTCGTTAACCTGAATATTAGCAGTATGGCTAGTGCAGCAGCCTTTTTCACTCAAAAATTGAAGTAGATGATCCTCACAATGGTGTTTAAATGCGTTTCTCCGAGAAAGTCCTCTGGAAAATTCTTTGGAGAGTGTACAAAGCAAATTTAAAGCAGTACCTATTTTTGTGTTATTTTCGCTTATGAAACGGAAGAAGTAGCTGAATCGTACCATTTTCCTTCATTTTATTCCTAAATCTTTGACTATTAGAATGAGTGGCAATGTTGTTTAGTGCTTGCAAGAGGGTGTTGCTGAATTACGGGACTAGATAAGTTTAGAAGTGAGAGCATTTATGAGCCACATCTTTGAAGCTTACGAGATGGATCTTGATTCTGTTATTTTGCGAGAATCGGGCCAAGGCTGGCTCCCGAAGTGTCATAAGGACGGAAGTGACCGTAAAAAAAGAAGTTGAAGCAGGGGTGGCTACAATGCCGGGAACTTATTAGTCTTTGAAACGTTTTCAAAGCAAATCGGATAGATTTTGCAAGGCACTCAGGGGAAGAGAGCTTGGATTCAAGCTTTCCCGTTTTGAAACATATCAACAGAGTGGCTCAATTGCCTCCTCCGGAGCCGAGTGAAGCTCTACTTTGATCTGACAGCTCCATCCTAGAAACTGCTGTTGCCATTAGGATCTTGCACATATCAGAGCTCAACACAGAAAAAGAAGAAGAAGAAAAAGACGAAGGAATGCAATGTCATTAAGTATAATCCTAATTCCCAGGAAATCGAAGAACACAATAGTAGCTCGTACAGATTTAGTATTTACAACAAGTGAAGGGAGCCTATAAATTACCTCTCCATTAGGTAATGTATGAGTGGCTTTGAAGAGTAGCCAGCCTCTGCTATATGAAGAACATTCTGTGTATTGCTCGACAAGGAATCTAGTAACTTGCCTGGCAGTCACGAGAAGCAAATGCGTCTGTGTCGTCCCCATTAAGCATTGTCACTAACATGACAATACACCCCTGGATTCTTCCAAGTCGTCGCCCAACGGCTGAAAGATGTGAAATTTCAGCAAAGTAGTCCAACGGCAGCCCTCCTTTCTTCCAAAATTTCTGCGTCAAGGATTTCACCATCGTAGACAAATATCCGGCATCAGCCATCTTCTCCTGAAAGCTACAAAACACAATGCAAGACACCTACCAGTTTGATGCTGCATTTAAATTTTATCATTTTTTTCTACATATTCAACAATAGTTTTTCGAATAAGGAACACACAAAACAATCAATAGTTATTTTCTCGAAAGTAAACTAAAAGTTCCAAACATAGTATCTACGCAAGAAAAGGGATGGACAATTACCTTGTTTTTAGTATTTCTGGAGGCAAATCTTCTAAGGATTTGAATTATCATCAATCTATGAGAATTCACACTAGAACCTAACCGATTAAACAAAATCGATAGTATCCCCTCTTCGTTAATCCATTCATCAGTCGACAGATTCTCCATTGATCAGATCATTCAATGCCAGCAATGCCAATCTAAGCTTTTCATCATTACCATACTTAAGATGTAGCACCACATCATCTGCACCAATAATGATTTCTTCCTCCTCGATTTCATTTACTGTCCTATTTTCCCCTTCTGTCTCGCTTTTCGGATTCCGTCCCGCTTGCGAATTCTAATTCCGGACTTGGACATGACGGAACCGGACCAGAATCCCGGCTAGGGCATGAACTAGAACTGAGATTGATAAAATCAAACCTAGCATTCATCAATTCCTTACGGAGAGCACCGATCTTTTCTTTGATATCTACTTGTAAGTCAAGGCTGGCGAAGAGCATAAGACCGAAAGATCTTCCCAGATCCTGAGTTAAATCTTCGATAAGATTGATGGATGATCGTGAATTAGAAGTCGTGATCAAGGACTTAGCTCGCTTAAGTTCGTAATAGAGGGACTCAACTGCTTTCCGAATCGGAGGCATGTCCATGACATTGTTGTTTTCACTTATATCATTCAGAACTGGCGCGAATTTCTCTACCAGAAGAGAAAAATTCAATGTATACTTCTTTGTCAGATGTAGTATTCTTTGCTAGTAATGAAACTTCTTCTGCTGAGGCCTGTAGCTCCAATACGAGCTCTGATAAGCTTCTTCTCTCCGAATTCTCCATTTTGGTCTAATTTAAATTGCTTCTGGAAATTTATAAAGCAATCAAATATACATAATGTAAATAAAACAGGGATTGATAATTGGAAAACAAATCAACTATCAGGGTTGACCTGGAAAGTCAAACAAAAACAAAAAAAATAGCTTAAGGGCTTATGAGAAGAAAGTTTTTCTAATGAAAAATGAGCAACTTTCTCGGAAATTCCAAAGTGGAAACTGAGCAGAACCTGCCACAAGACTGACTGAATTAATTGGTCATAATACGAAACATATAGAATAAAACCCAGAAGAGTATTTTGTTTTCGGTAGAAAAATCCGAAAAACAAGATAAAAAATGATGATGATGACTATAGACTACAGAGTTAGGAAAGACTCAGTCAATTCATTTGTTTTCTTCCCCTTCAAAAAACAATGACAGGAAACAAAAGGAAAAATATAAGTTCATTTTCTTGGTTATGTCAAGAAAACGATAGCGCCAGGCGGCAAAATGGAGGGTTGAGATTGGATTTGGAGATGATGAAGAAGATAACTGAATGTATGTATGTGTGTTATTTCAGTTTGTAGTTATGTGAATTGTGAAGGAAGGTATCTATCTCCTCTGGAAGAATTGTAAAAGGCAGTCATTGTCAGTTGGCTATGACTTTGAATGAATGATGTGAAAGCCCAAAGAGATAGAGAGAAAGACTTGGTCAACCAACTACACTCGATGCATCTAGCAATCCTCTGTTTTTTTCTTCTTTTCTTCACTTCACTCTTTCGTAATTCAATTCCATGAAAATCTAATTTCTAAGAACACATGAAGAGGAAAAAATAAAATAAAAAATTATGTAATTTAGCCTGAAAATTATATTTTTAAATGTTACCTAAGTTTTAATGTTGATTAGTATTTACTATAAAGTCTATATTTAATTTAAGGATGACCGGCCGGCCGGCAAGTGGTATGAAATAGCATTCATCGGGTCCATATGATATGAATAACGTCACATGGAATATTTAATACTAGCTGACTATTTTATGCTTACTGTATCTAACAAACTTATTATTTTTCTTTTAATTATTTTTAAAATGTCATGATCATCTTATATTATATCATCAAAAAAAATGTTGGACTTAGAAGCATGGCACACGTTTTAATTTCCCACGTCATTAAAAAAAATACTTTAATTTTTTTCTCATTTTCAAAAGCATTGGCCTTGAATTTCCGGTCATTTTAAATGAGATGTTCAACTCTCTTTACATGAAAAAGTGGAACAGCTTGCTTTGCAAAAAGCTGTTGTAGGAGTAAGTTTAAAATTTAAATGTAATTTAATACTTTGGATGGATTATTTAATTGGAAAAAAAAATTCAACACCTTCATCGATACTATATTCAATTCCCCCCTTCTAAAGGGGCTTCCTAAGTGTGCATCAAATCTTTCTTAAAACCCACAATATAGATTAGTCCGCAAATTAACAACCCATAAAATCTTCTCACAATAAAAATTAAATTATAGTTTTCGGACCCAATCGACCAGAAAGTGGCAACTCTATGTATGAACACCTAAGTGGACCAAAAGAATCAGGGGGTAGAGAAATACATGTAACTTGTGCCACTAGTTATATACGGCTCTTCACAAGTGGATTTGTGACTAGGCGCTAAACTAGGCAGACAACCCGTCATTCGTGAAGTGCAAGATATGAGTGGTACTCACTATTAACAACTGAACAAGGAATTTACACTCGAAAAGGGATTCATCATCACTACAAGGATTAGGAGGGTTTTCAGTTTGTATAGAAGAAACAAATAGTGTCGGCTCGAAAACTAACTTTACAAGTAGCCGTCCCTTTTATCTTGTTCTTCTGCTTCCTTGTTAGCAACTTGAACAGATTTGAACCACAAATACCCCTGCAAACTCAACCAGACAATTATTAATATGCATATCCACGAGTGAGCTTTCAACTCAAAATAAATGATTGAACACCAGAAAATTGTCAAACAACTTACAGAAACAGGAATTCCCGTGAATACAAAAAATCCAAGCAATGGAGCATAAAATATGCTGTCCGGATTCACAAACTCCAAAAACAGGTTTTTGATTAACATACTAAAAATAGAACCTATCTGCAATCATGACAAAAAATATATATTAATATACGTTTATTTATTCTACAACTTTATAATGTCAAGAGAGGAGGACTCTTACCGCTGCAATTGCCATCACCGCAGAAGCAATCAGATAAACGCCGAACGGAAAATCTCCTCCTTCTTGTGTTGTTGACCCCTTATTACCTTCACCCCTAGCCCAAGGTGGAGGCTCTTCGGAATCTGGTTTAGCCCAAGAAGGAACGGTTTCATCTGATTTGCTAGATTTTGCAGAACCTTCAGTCGCAGCAAACACAGAGAATCGATGATAAGACCTCTTCATCTGATAACAAGGGAGTTCTTTTGCTGTGGCTTGGTGAGATATCCTTCTTGGTAATCCTAGAAACTTACTGGAGTATGGTACATCTTTTCCAGTAGAGCATTGAATTATACATGCGTTGCAAGAGGAAACTACACTAGCAGCCATGTTTACTTTCTGAGAGCTCCGCTAGTTTTTCTATAAACCAAGAGAAGGATCATATTATCTATCATATCATTTTTAGTAGATTACTAATCAATGAGACAATACTACAGAAAAGTTTTGTTACGGAAAGCCTCTGGAAATATGATAGCAACAACAACTAATGTAGGGACAATAGCAATAATTCTATTCTCAGGCATTTCTCGAATGTTATGTCCCTTCACAGGAATAGGAAAATAAAGAAACAGATAATACTCAAGATGATTATGCATTCACAAATAATCTCATTAGTTACATCCCACGAGGGAAGGAATCATCCACCATCTCTATCTCTTATAC
The DNA here is from genome assembly GCA_024708375.1 of Oxalis stricta. Taxonomy (NCBI): domain Eukaryota; kingdom Viridiplantae; phylum Streptophyta; class Magnoliopsida; order Oxalidales; family Oxalidaceae; genus Oxalis; species Oxalis stricta. The sequence goes on along the minus strand of JANIEQ010000852.1, from coordinate 5,846 downwards.
ATGGACAATCACTTAGAAATAGAAACGAAACACGAACATCAAACTCCAGTACCGTTACCATACCCATTAAAAACAAAGTGAACTAGCTAGAAAATTAGTATTCCCAAAAATAAAGATCAATTTTTGCACCAACCTATCACACAGAAACACATTTTTATTTTATTTTTTGATAATAAGAAACTAATTTTTTTTTATAAAGATAAATAAGAAACACGCCGACCAGCGGTGGTTGGCATGTTCCAGAAACTAATTTTTACGAGATAGGTTCTTACCAAATGCGAATTGAAGCAGCAGAGAGACGGAATTCTGGAGTTAGTGGCACACTCCAAAGTGAGGTTGAGGAAGGAAGAGATGGGATAAGTCGATTTGATATTTTTATTTCGCATATTTAAATTTGAGGTCCTGTGTTGCATAAATACACGTTCGGAGATCTTTGTATCGAAAATGAGGATTGGGGATTCCTGTGTTAAAGAAAAACTTGATTCGAAAGTCCCTATATTGTATTACCGTCTGTTTTTGCTGACGTGAAGATGACGTGGCTGAGTGCAGCTGACCTGTATTACGCTTCGTTAAAACAAACAAGATTTTTACCCGACCAACGAACCGAAAATTCGATTATTGATTGAACCGAAATAAATTATCGAACCGAAAATAAAAAACCTTCCTTTGATTTACTCTCTCTCATTCGTTTCTTCTTCTTCTATTTCTTCAAATCTCTTTCTTTCACTACTCTTTTTTCTTCTTCTTCTTCTTCTTCTTCTTATCTTTCCTTTTATTTTTTTCTATCTCTTTTTTTTACTTGATTTTCGTCTTCTTCGGCTCTTCCACTGATTCTTCTTCAAAACTCTTTTTCCTCCTCTAATTTGACAGTTTTAATTTATATATATATCCTAAGAGTGACGCATTGACGGCGGTGGGAAGTTGGGGATTTTGTCGTCTGTTCTACGAGCTACGTTGTGGCGGCGACCTGGGTTGAGAGGGAAAGAACGGGATCGATTGGAGAGATAGAAGATCGATTGGGGAGAGAGAGCGACAAAGTGAGAGAGTAGCAAAGAGTTTGAGGACCTATGATCGTGTTTTAGCTTAATATAAGGGCCTCAGAATGTGTTTTCAGTTTTCACTCAATATATAAACATAAAAGTATATGATTCGAGTTGAGGTCCCCATTTTTATAAAATATATGGTTGGAGAGTCCTTGTATTTGTTAGGAAGTATATTTTTCTTACATGGCACTGACGTGACTACGAGTACCCTACGTATACTTAAATTTCGCTGTGCGTGAGACACGTCATCTCCATATCAGCAGAAACAGACGGCAATACAGCATAGAGACCTCCAATTCAAGCTTCTTTTAATATAATCTCCCAACCTTCATTTTTGGACATAGGAATCAACGGACGTGTTTTATTTCTTAATTTTAGAGACTGCTTACTTATAGCAAGATGGTCCTCATAATTTTAAATATGGTAAGAATGTCCTCAATATTTTTTACATTTCTTGATGTTATGATCCTCAAAGTATTTAATTACTAGGAGCCAAGAGAGGCCCTTATGCTTACCGATCCTCCTTTCATGCAGCCATGCCACGTACCACCATACCTGGCACTCTGACTCTCTGATCAAATTTTTTATCAGTTTCTAAACTCAAATCCTCCATTTTTGTGCATGTCTGAAAGCAAAAGAGAAAAATGAATCCAGAGTCTCTAATAGCTTGAGCAGCAATTAACATAGGACTTGCTCTGGTAATCCTAACACTCTTCTCTATATTAAAGAAACAGCCTTCCAATGCACCAATCTACTTCGCTCTTCCTCTCTCGAAACGACAGCGTTTACCTTCCCAGAGTCCATCTCTGTCTCGCTTCCTCCCTTCGCTCTCATGGATAGATCGCGCTTTCCGAATCACTGAAGACGAAATCCTCCATTCTCATGGACTTGACGCTCTTGTTGTCATCAGACTCTTCAAATTCGGGTCAGTTTTCAATATAAATGCAACTTTCTAGCAATAAGTTTTCAATATTGTATATATGATTTGGATGTTGGACTTTGCTGCACTTCTGAGATTTTGTCTGGCTAGTTATTTGTGGTCTTTATCGACATAGCACACTTTCCAATTCTGGAAAGGGCCGTATTTGCAAGAGCTATTGTGATAAGTTGTTTGGTGTATTCTGTTTTTCTCCTGATGCTGAGATTTTTAAGTTTCTTTCTGTCGTATTCCAGTATTAACTTCTTCGTGGTTAGCTCGCTTGTCGAATTACTGCTCCTTCTTCCAACTAATTACTATAGCCAAGATGGACCACCAAAGGGATACCAAACCTTGGACGCATTCTCAATATCAAATATCCATACAGGATCTAACAGGTCTGATATGAGAATTTCCGCCTTTTCGTATATTTAAGGTCATTATGATCAAAGCCTGAATTAAGATTAGAATATGTTTTAGTCTGATTTTAAACGTGGTTGAGAGGGATGAAATAATGTTTGACAGCGTTTACTTAACTGCCAAGTTTTCATTGATTTGCAGGCTTTGGGTTCATTTTACGTGTTTGTGCTTCGTATCTTTCTATGGATGTTTCCTATTGTATAAGGTAAGTTCCTTTATCTTTGCCGTGATAAGTCCCTTCCAGCATAAATTAGAAATGTCACATGCATGAGTCGATTAACTATTGGAATAGAAATAATGATCCATTGCACTTGTACATATTCAGATAAGTTGGAATGAGAGGTGATTCCCTACATCCTTTCATCTCCAGGAATACAATTCGATTTTGGTCAAAAGGGTCCAACAGCTTCGGCACTGTAGGCATCGACCTGATCAGTTTACCGTTCTGATTCGGCAAATTCCCTTCTGTCTGGAGCACAATGCTCGTGGGTGTAATGTTGATCATTTCTTCGAAAAACATCACCCTCATAGTTATGATTCATATCAGATCTTGTATGATGAAAAAGATTTTCGAGATTTATTGGTAAGACTAGCTTTAGTTCTTTTTCATGCATTTCAGTGTCAAGAAATAGTACTTCCTTGCATTTTGATTATTGTTTAATGCTTACTTTTTGTTTGTTTGGTGTGTTAGGATCAAGCTAAACATGTAGCAAGAAAGATAATGACTTAAAAGAGAAGACTATAAACATGATACAGAACCCCGACTCTTTGATGTATCTCGAGAAGTCACTCTTAAGATAGCCCTACTTGAGGAGAAGCTCCAGAAACTTTGTCAGGAAATCTGAAAACTACGAAGTGAGAATATGCTCAAGGTAATTCCTTTTATGGGAACAACTTTAAAACGTTTTGGCATTCAATCTGTTTCATTTAAAGGCCATTGGTTTCATCCTATTTTGTAGGAGCGACCAGTGGCGTTCGTTACATTCAAATCTCGGTGGGGGAGCTGCAATAGCTGCTCAATCCCAGCAACTTTTACATCCACTTCTTTGGATTACTGAAATGGCCCCTGAACCAGGGGATTTATCATGGAGATATCTCACAATTCCTTACAAAGTAATGTTAATAAACCCGAATCAGTGTGATTCTTGCAGCATCACTTCTTACGATTTTCTTCACTTTCCCTGTCACTGCGGTACAAGGAATAGCTAAATTTGAGAAATTAAAGAAATGGTTCCCTCCAGCAATGGCTATAGAGTTGATGTAAGAAATCCCTTTGAAATATTTCTCATGAAACTATGTTTAAACATGGAAATGAGATTTTTGATCAATTTCTGACATTTGTTTATGTGGTCAGACCTGGTTTGAGGTCGATTGTGACAGGATATCTCCCAAGTGCCATACTGAATGGATTTATATACATTGTTCCGTTTGCATTTCTCGGGATGGCTAAACTAGGTGTGTATCCATTGCAAAGAGCAGGGAAAGAAATGAGTGCCTGCAATATGGTTTTCTATTTTCTCGTTGGAAAACGTATTCTTTCTCAGCTTGGATATCAGGTTCCCTACTCGATGAAATCTGACAATCCGTTATTCATCCTAGTAATATTCCCAGTCATCTGGCAAGAGCTGTTTCTGCTCAGGCAGATTTCTTCATGACATATATCCTAACTCTAGGATTGTCAGGATTTTCATTAGAAGCACTTTAAAGCCGGCTTACTCTCATTGGATTGATATGGTCGTATACATGTGGAAGAGAAAAGAGAAAAGTCCTTATCTTTTCTCATTGCCATATTTCAGAATAATCCCTTTGTAGTCTCATTGTCGATTCTGATCGGACTGGTGTATGCGTTATTACACCATTGTTGCTTCCATTTCTGCGTCATCTACTTCCGCCTTGGGTATGTCGTCTTTATCAACCAGATTGAGAACGTGTACAACACCATTTACTAAAACCTATGGAAGATACTGGCCTTACATTCATCATTACATATTTGTTGGGGTGATAATCATGCAAATCAATAATGATTGGTCTTTTCGGACTAAAAGTCAAAGCCATCAGCTTCTCTTGCTACCATTCCTAAAAATCTTATTGTTCACCATAATGTTCAACGAGAACTGCAAAATCTGATTTCTTCCTTCATTTGTTAACTACTCCATCCAGGTAAATTGTTTTTTTACAAGATCATGAGCTCAGTTCTTAGATGTTTCGTAATGTTAATTATGGTTAGTAACTACTTTTATGATTTATAACTAGAATGTGTTGAAAATGATGAAGTTGACGAGAAGAGCGGACAAATGGAGATCAATTATAAGGAATGCAGTCGATGCCTATTGCCCTCCCTCTCTACAACCCTTGAATATCATGAGCTCGAAGCCAAGCTTGAAGGAACCATTGCTTTCTTCTATATGATTTTCATTTTCTAGAATTATTTAGAGCCTACAAACAACCAAGAGGATACTTATTAAATGTAATGTCTTCATGGAATAAAATTTAAACAACTTTTTCTTTTAGGTGACTAATTGTATCCAAGGACTTGGCCATGGCCAATGAGTGACATTCATAATTTGATTTGCATGAATTAGCTGCAATATGAATTAAGAATCCAACATACATGTATTGTGTGTATTTGAAGTGATTGTAAATTTTATACTTGAATCCAAAAATTAAATATCAAGAGAGAAGTCTACTTGGTTCATTAATCCATATTCCAAATTGGAACGAGTCGAACTTTGAATTTGATCAAACTCTAGATTAAAATTATCTCGGTCATACAAAGTTATTCTTCATATCATGCATTTTCATGATAATCTCATGAGAAATAAATTCCTTGCTATTCACGCTTCTTGTGTGCAAGACTCTCAGAGCACTTCTATAAATTACATCTCGCTGCACTATCTGGAGAAATGCCAAGTTGCTAAGGATGGGTGAAGATGGCTAAAAACATGCAAATCCATTGTTCGTATTTATGAAAATTAATAGGATGTTGGAGAAAATTAAAAAATGAAAACCTATGCAAAAGTTTTCGTCGACAAAAACTCCATGAGCAATAACCACCAAGGGAAACTGTGTTTGTTTTGTCAAGCATTTTCGTGGAGGAAAACTCCATGAGCAACAACCATCTAGGCAAAAGGTGCAAGTTTGGTGCGTCATAGGTGAGTTAAAAATATTGTATTTTGAATGGAGAAGGAGCTATTCTCCTTGACTGCTCGCACATCTATCATCTAGAATATTTTCAGGTTGTTAGCTGAAAATGATGATTGTCCATTGGGTAGAAATTAGAAACTCTTTTTTTTATGTAAAGAAATTAGAAACTCTAGGTAGCTTAAATATATTATATTTATTGAATTTTTTTTTTATTTCAATTTCCATGAATTGAGTTATAACAAACTATCGCGGGACGAAAAAAACATGAAGAGAGAATCGAAATGACTTATGACTATGAACACAGTACACATGATCACTGGACC
>JANIEQ010000850.1:0-22632 GCA_024708375.1 Oxalis stricta | reverse complement strand
GAAGCGGTATGGCCAAGTAGGTAATTTTCTCGATTAACTTGATTGATTTGACAAAATAAACGATCTCTAATCATCTTGTTATCTCTCGCGAACATAAACAAATTCAGATGAAAAAAGAGAGCGATGAAAGTCATTGATAAATTTAACCTGTTTCGAAGTTTTTTTTTTTTTTTTTTTACTTTCTTGTATAAATACATATTTTTTATTGTATGCATTATATATCATTTGATAATAAAATAAAATAAATCTGTACCTTTGTTTAAATGGAAAAATATCAAAGATATTAAAAACTAGATAGATCTCAGCATGACTACATACCCGCGCCCTATCTTTCGAAATTATATTTATGCCCTGCTCGCGGTCATTTCTTAAATATAAATCGAATTGATTGATGAGAAAATGCAGATTATGGCAGAGTAATCTAGTTTACTAGTATAAAACGTTTAATTCTATGATATCAACAAAATCATTTAGTTTTCACTAATGATTATAACGTAGAAACCCCTTTTTTAGGTAATAATTCCCATTCACGAATGTTATCGAAGGCTTGCGATTATTGTGAAATTTCATTTTCCACAATTGTGTACGTCTTTAAAAGGAGTCGAAATCATAAAATCTTATAATTTAAGATCCATTCATTGATATTTTCTTTTTAGAGGACAAGCATCACGTTTAAATTATATGTTCGTTGTCTTAATACTATCCATCTGCTTGAAATTTTGGATTAAATTCTTAGCTACGGAGCTTGAAAGATGCCTCTTCTTTACATTTAGTACTCTTTCTACTCTACCAGTATTCTCTCGTGGAATGAGGCTACAATTTAAAAAATTCTAATTTCCATTTTTCGAAGAGTAATTCAAGATTGTTCTTGTTCTATGCTCAGAGATCAATTAAATATCGAGTTCTAAACTAAAAGAGTATTATGTTGAAAACTTAGTTTGAAGACGTACTGTGTTAAAAAATAGCATGTGACTTGAAGAGGATATAATCCACATTTAAAGGATTCTTACATCACATAGTTCTCTATTCTATATAAATGAGAAGGTGCTCATTGATTGAGCATCATTTGATGCATTATACACTTTATAACCCTCCCATTTTTGGTTTGGATTTGAGAGAAGGTAGGATGAAAAAGACATCAAGTAAATAAAAAATTTAATTAGGTTGAGAGTTAGCAACTAGAATTAGTAATATAAACTCTTCATTTTTATTCGATAAGTTTAGTCTAATTTTGTCTATTATTAATTAATTAAATTGAATTAATATTTTTTTATTTTCTTTCTTTTTTTCTTCTCGGTTTTCTAAACATTCATATTGACAACATTATATCAAACAAATATAATCGGAGCATGGATAAATATATTCGATTTATCTGTTTCACAAGTTTTATTTTTACTTTATTATGCTTATTTTAGTCAAATCAGTGGACTTGTTGGTATATTGTGAGACAAGAAGTCTTTTTTTTTCAATTGTATTTTTTTAATTTTGATTGTATCTCGCATCCTAATTATTTTTTTAAAATCGATTTGAAAGCAGTTCATTTTTAAAAGATTATAATTTCGAATTTCATGAGTGAGATGAAAATTATTACGATGAGTGTCATGTAATTAGGGGTGTTTAGGTTTGTAATGGTGCGGTGTGCGGATTCTTAATCGAAGAGAAATATGCTATTTATACAAAACTTCGTATACATAATGTTTGGTGGCAATGCCACGTCATCTATCATGGAACTTCATTTACACGTCATAATTCCAATAAAATTAAAATAAATGAAAGAAGATAGTCTCGAAGGTCGCCGTCGTGGTTGGAATAGAGAGAGACCGGTTCAGGCAGATTGGAACGTCGAGGTGGATGCTGGCATGATCAATATATGTCGTCGAGATGGTAAGAGGACGGGATATGATGCGTGGTGGGATGCGGAGCGACGTCGAGGGCTTGATATCTAACGTCGTCGCACCTCTATGGACGTCGGGATCTGGTCGACGTCAAGCACGCCCGAGATTGAAAGCGAAGGATTGTCGGGTTCTCGTACGGCGTCGAGAGGGGGCGACGTCGCTCTATGGAAAGGGCGTCGAGTGGGGGCGTCGGGGCCCGGTTTGTCTTCGAGAGGAGAGATAGATGTAGCCGGTGTTGAGTGGTAGAGCGGGTGGCGCCGGTGTAGGGGCAGAGAGAGATTGACGCCCAGATACCCTTTTTATTGTTGTATTAGATAGAAAGAGGAAGATGAGTATTGGAAGAGGTTGTTTTGTGGAACCTGCATTCCAGGAATTTGTTAAAGGATTAGCTTGCTTTGAAGAGAAGAAATTGCAAAAAAAGAAGAAGAGAGGAAGCTTGCGAGTGAAGAAACGAGAAAAATACAATGGAAAAAGACCATCAAAATTGGGATCAATACTTTTGTCAAGACTCTTTTGAGTGTTTTGGATGATTATGAAGTGAAGGGAATCAAGATTGGATCGGTTAAGGATGATGCGGGGAAGATTAAAGAAGATGAAGTTAAGTTGTATGTGGAGGACGAAATGGCATCTTGGAAAAAACTTGAGGACCTTGATGTTTGTGCAAGAAAAGTCGAGGACGCTTCTGAAGTTTTCGAAACCAGTCAAGCCGAAAATGCAATTGAGATTCCACCGGCTGGAATTTCGATTTGCGAAGGTCGTGACATAGTTGGAAATGATCGTGACAAGCTCGGGAACAACGACATTGTGTTCAATTGCTTCGCAAATCGGCCGATCGAAAAGCCTCAATTTGCCTAGGGTTCCAGATTACTTGTTTCATTGCTCGGTTTTCTCTTTCTTTCGAATAATTAGGGTTAGCTTATCTTTTGCTATTCTTGATGGATTTTGATGATTCAAAAGGCCATTTAGGGTCGACTTGATGCTACAGAATCTGATTATGAAGTCAATTTTAGCAATTATCTAGTAATGAATAAAATGTCTGCTCGATCAACTTGAGTTAGGTTTTTTGTCGAGAATTGGGAATTTTGTATGCAAGCCATTTTTCTTGTTCCTTTCGATTCAGTCAAGCTACATTATGCATTTGAAAGTTGTTATGAAGGTTTCTACGAAGATTTCGGCATGAGAAGATGAGAATGGCCATTGTATTAGTTCATTTCGGCATTAAGTTCAAACAAGTCAGATAGTTATTTTTATTTCCGAAAAGAGAATGAAGAAGTAGAGTTGTAGAATCATTTAAAAGGTTATTTAGAGTGTTTCTGCAATGGTTGTTGTTATACGTCATGGTTGCATCGAAGTCAACTCCAGAAGTCAACATTTGAAGTTTTTGTGGATTGATATGCAAATTGAAGAAGAAGAGAAGTTTTCTTGTGAAAAATCTACCATTTACTTTACCGAATGAGTTAAAATTTTTCGAGAAGAAGTGGTGCCCAAGAAATTCGATACTGTGATTGCTATGTGGCATTTTATTAGAAGTGGTCCAAAACGACTTTTGTTCTTAAATTTCTTAGAGTTTGTGATTTTTGAGATTTTGTAAAACTCTTTTATGACGTCTAGGGTGGTTTTGGATCAATATATAAGGTCCTTAACTTTACTCTTTCGTTTATGAGCTCTTAGAAATTTATGAAATCAAAATCTACAATTTACTATTATCAAGAGTTCATCACTTTTTTTTTAATTTCAAAAGTCTTTATTTTTCGATTGATATTGGTATTTGAAGTGATAAATCTAGATACTAAATCTAAACTTAAATTAATTTGTTTAGGATCCAAACATCTTAGATACTTATATTTAATTTCGATTTTGATTCAAATTTTGCACAAATTCAATTATAATGACCGAAAGAAAGTAGAAGGAGAAAGTAGAATACGTTTTGTTTTGTAATTTTGTTTTTATTTTATTAAATTAGATGATATGCAGATGAAATGTAATGATAGATGACATGGCATTGCGATATAAGACATTATGTATACAAAATTTTATATGTATAGCATTACTCATCCAGAAGAAAGCTTATAATTGTGGGGTCTCTCTAATGATAATAAGTCTCAAAACAAAACTTGTGTATTAAAGAAAAGAAAAATGTGATTGGCTGGGATGTTCCTCCAAAGTATAGTGTTTAGTAGTTAAAATTACCAATACGGACATTCATCAAGTGTTGTGTCCATATCTTTCGCTGACTTTGACCCATGTCTTTTACCTACATTTGATTCCCTTTTCTCAGAGAGTTTTGGACGCTGACATCTTACTGGTTTTTAAATTTAAATTAAAAAAGAAAAAAAAAGAAAAATCTTAATCATCCCTAAATTAGTAATGCAAAATCATCGAGCTATTCATTAGTATTATTTTCTTTACTTAACCAAAAAGATTAGACTTTATTAAGCAAGAATTTTGAGTAAAATATATTTTCCTTAAATTAATTAATATATATTTTTTATTTTCTAAATATATAAAAAAATTATATATTAATTATATTGATTAAATGTCTTTTTAATATATAAGAAAAAAATAAAAAAATATATTATCGGACGGAAGAAATAATTAGTATGAATTTTAAATTGTGGCATAAAAATTACGTCCTCTTTTCTCATATTTAAATAGATGACGTTTTATTTTTTTAAATTCGATTCAAAAATTAAAATATATATCAATTTTTAAATGAATTTAAAAAAAAATAAAAGAGTCAATATTTATATACTAAAATAATATAGTTCTTTTATGTAAAAATATTCTCATACTAATTAAAATTTTGAGTTTGTACTAGTACTATCTTTAATTAGACTGCACATCGCCGGCAAGAAAGACTGCACGGCCACGGAGGTGTTCCCTCTTTGAATACGGAAGATCTAGAAGAGATGACATCTAACTTATTAGAGTTTCATTACATTTACATACTAATGGTTGATTGTTTCTCCTTTTTTTTTTTAATTACATACTAATCATTGTAGTTGGATTGGATTCTTAATTTGCTGACAACATCAAACGGGTCGTTTTCATTTTAAGTCGGCTTCCAATTTTCTAGAACACTTCTTTGGACGATAATTTATTTATTTCAGGACTATTTTTCTGATTAATGGGTTGATTAACTCAAATCCAACGCAAATATGGGTTAGACGAATAATTTATTTATTTCAGGACGATTTTTCTGATTAATGGGTTGATTAACTCAAATCCAATGCAAATATATTACCCATATTTTGTAATATATTTTTGGATAGTTATCAGTCTGATTTTTAGATTTAATTTAAAATAAATATATTTAATTATTATTATTATGTAGATATATTAATTTTTTAAACGAGGAGAGTATGTGATTTTTTTTCCTTCTAAATTGGTTGTTTTATTATTATTATTATTCTAGAGATAGTTCTGTAATATAATTAATCAATGTTATAATATTAGTAAGATATTAAACAAGTTTATATTTTTATAAGAGTTCATGAAATCTATATTTGAAATAAACTTTTGTCAATAGGGACAATCAATTCTTGATTTAAAAAATTTCAGAAAAAAAAAGAAAAATCTTGACTTTAAAAAAAAAATCAGCCTTAAAGAGAAAAAAAGATTAATGTCAAATGAATATACGGAGTGTATATTAATAACATGCCAAATGAATATAGACTAGATGAGATGCATTATTCGACTTGAAAAATATAATATACCATTTTTATTTTTGAATATATGTCGTTGTATTTTTTTTAAATATATTTTTTATATATTTAATTATTATTAATATTTAAATATATGAATTTAAATAAATTTAAAATGTGAAAACCGACATCTTATATAATTTTATAATTCGATATTTAAATTTTAATTGGGAAGTTTTTTTGGTAAGTTGTCACTTTGTCAGACTAAAAATGATTTAGATTTCAAAAACAGAAAAGCTTAGCCTTAAACATACGAAATCACTATCTTAAGAAAAGATCTGAAGCTAGTTTTACAAAATACTTATATGATCGTCTCGTCATCACATCAACACAACTCTTCGTTCGATTCATCTCTCTCTCTCTCTAACATCAGCAGCTCTTTCTCTCTTTCATTCATTCAACTCATCATCAGACATTAACTAAAGTCTTCATTTAATTCGATTATTACTAATACTAAAATCATCATACACTTCTTAAATGACCATATCCGAGGAGCTTAACTCCACCGCCGCCACCACCACCACGATGTTGGACGGCGGTGCAGATCCTAACGACGCCACGCTTCGACGGAGACACCACTCTGCTTCAATCAACTCCTCCACCACCCCACCGCTTCCGATTCTTTAGGCGACGGTGTCGGCGATCGAATGATGGGATCGGGAAACTCGACCAGTAACGGTAAATTCGACCCGGACGAACGTGATCGGAGGAGGACCGACATAAGATTCGCTTATCGCCCTTCTTTTCCAGCTCATAGAAAGTGCAAAGAGAGTCCCCTCGAGCTCTGATGCTATCTTCAAACAGGTATGATCGAGCTCGTCTGTGCTTGTTTGTTGTCCTGAATTCCTCTGTTTTAGCCTTTAGTTGAATGCCAATTTTTGTTTTGTGATGTTTTACAGAGCCATGCAGGCCTCTTCAACCTATGTGTAGTAGTCCTTGTGGCTGTAAACAGCAGGCTTATCATTGAAAATTTAATGGAAGGTCTGTTCTTTACTCTCTTTTGCTTTTTAAATAAGAAGATTGGAGGATTATGGTGATTTTCAGAGTTTAACATTTTTGTGATTTTTTATTGTTGCAGTATGGTTGGTTGATCAGGACTGGTTTTCTGGTTTAGCTCCAAATCTTTGAGGGATTGGCCATTACTTATGTGTTGGTAAGATTCAGTGGTAGTTACCCTTGCTTGGAATTATTATGTTCATAATTCTTCTTTTCCTTTTATTTATTGGGTTTTGATTCTTAAAGCTAATATTATATAACGATGATGCTGTATTTTGGTTTAACCGCAGCCTAACTCTCCCAATTTTCCCACTTGCTTCTTTCACTGTCGAAAAGTTGGCACAGAAAAGAGGAATATCTGAACCTGTGAGTGATTTATGTTGATCTTTATTGCAATATAAGGCTTTACATTTACTTTTAATGTGGAAACCTGTTATGAAGAAAATGTGTCGAGCACATAGTGCCATTGAAGCTTTAAGAACTAACTTCCAGCTTAATCTCTGCAGGTTATTGTTTTCCTTCACATAGTCATTTTCGACAACAGCAATATTGTATCCCATCTATGTTATTCTCATGTCAGTATACCACCCTCTTTGGACTAAACATATATATGACACCCCATATGATTGGTTTTTAATTCTGTGACTTGAAATGATTGCAGGTGTTATTCTGCTTTTTTATTTAGTGTCTCATTGATGGAATTGGCTTGCATTGTGTGGTTAAAATTAGTGTCTTATGCGCATACAAACTATGATATGAGAGCAGTTGCCAAGTCGTCTGACAAGGTAAAAGATAAGATTTTGTGAAGAAAGTTATGTGTAACCTTTATGGAATTTCACTTAACAAACATCCGTGAAGAAAGTTGCTTGTAATATGTATGAAGTTACTAGTTTAATATTTGTTCATTTGATTCTTATGGTATTCAGTCCTTTGGTGTAGGGAGATGTGCAGTCTGAATTGTATTTGGATTATCCCAACTGCGTTAATTTTAAGAGTTTGGTGTATTTCATGGTCGCTCCCACACTATGTTATCAAGTAGGTTATCCTCTACTCAAATTTTCCATATTTCTCAAGATTGGTTTTTGTTTAAGGTTGGAACTTTTTTTCGCCTGTTAGTATGTAAAAGTTTATCATTTCTACTCACAGAAGTATATGCTTAATTTTTTTGTCCTTGAAGCCAAACTATCCTCGTTCTACATCTATTCGAAAGGGTTGGGTCGTTCGACAATTCATCAAATTAGTAATATTTACTGGAGTGATGGGATTCATCATAGAACAAGTAACTCCGACCCTCCAGCATAACTTATTGGAGGTCTTCCTCAATTATTTAAAAGGTTTTATTGACATGGTTTTACTGAAATGATTGTGCAGTATATCAATCCGATCGTACAGAACTCTCAACACCCTTTGAAAGGAAACCTCTTATATGCCTCGGAGAGAGTTTTAAAGCTTTCTGTTCCAAATTTATATGTGTGGCTCTGCATGTTCTACTGCTTTTTTTCACCTATGGTGCGCAATTTCTCTTAAGTGTTTCTCTGTTTCTTTCTTGTTGAATAAGTATGCATGCTTTTATTTTGTTCAAATTTAAATATCAGTTTTGAGTTCTTCTATTGATAACTAATTTGCAAATATAGGTTGAATATTCTCGCTGAGATTCTGTGTTTTGGTGATCGGGAGTTCTACAAAGATTGGTGGAATGCTCAAACTATCGAGGAGGTAGGTTTTTGAACCACATGATAATTTCTTGCATACTCTTCAGCATTTTTTATTCTTTGACGTAATTTTTGTTCTTTCTGCTTGTCTTTCCCTCTTCCCTATGACTGGCTGCAGTACTGGAGAATGTGGAATATGGTACGCACATTTTCATTTTTTGTTTTACACCATGAATTCCGCAAATCTGGTTTTTGCTATGTTACAAATTTGGGATTGATTTCCTCTGCCTAAATGGTTTCTTGTTTATCTCTGACAAACTTGCGATTGATTACAGCCTGTCCACAAATGGATGGTTCGGCATGTTTATTTTCCTTGCTTACGGCATGGGGTACCAAAGGTGTTTAATTGCTTTACTTTTGTGACATTAAACTTACTTAGTGCGTAGTAACTTGACTTTATAGGTTCTTGAAATTCAACATGAATACACCAGTTCTTCATTCCTTTCTTCTTTTCTGAATCAATTTCTGCTCTATGTGTGTTCTTGTTTGTTCAGGGAGCTGCGGTTCTTATTGTCTTCTTCGTGTCTGCTGTATTTCACGAGGTACGCCATCTTTTAGTTCTTTTTCCTTGATTATGTCTGCTTGTCTTTCGTACTCGTGCTATGTGACTATTTCAACGTACTCACATTGTTCCATGCAATTTTAACAGCTATGTATTGCCGTGCCCTGTCATGTATTTAAGTTGTGGGCTTTCATTGGAATCTTGTTCCAGGTAATGAGATATGCTACTTTTAAGTTTCAACAGCTGGAAATATAATCGTTTGGAATATTTCTTTGTCTAACCTTATGTTTGTTTTTTCTTCTTCCTTGCAATCAGGTTCCCTTGGTTTTGATCACAAATTACCTTCAAAACAAGTTCAGAAACTCAATGGTATGGTTCCTCTTTCACCTTATTTTCCCGTAATAAACTATTTTAAATCCTTCCTATTACCCAGGATACACTTTCTGACATATTGCTGAACTGTTGTTCATTTTCGATTGTCAGATTGGGAATATCATCTTCTGGTTATTTTTCAGCATCTTTGGTCAACCAATGTGTGTTCTTCTATACTACCACGACTTGATGAATCGCAAAGGAAAATTGGATTAAACTGCAGTTAATAGCTCAAAGATCCACTTCTCCATTGCTTGCCAGGGGGACCTTGGTTAATGATCGACTTTGTCCCCTCAGGCAGATGGTCCGTCGATCCACTTACTTGATGTACAAGCAATTTTGAAATAGACAAAAAAGAAAGGAAAAGAGAGAGAGAGAGAGAGAGAGAGGCGAATTTAGAGGAAAAAAGTGACAACAATGTTGAGTTATGATTTGATTCAATAGAGTTTGTAAGTGCGTATTATAGGGTTAACAAATTGAAAATCTGATCGATGCTAACCAAGTTGAACTCAGGCTGCTGTCATATGCCATAAGCATTCTTGATTGTATATATAAATAAAGATAAATTACCAAGTTGAGTAGTGCATTCATTTTTTTCTCTTGAACAGAGGAGATCAATTGTCTTTATCTCTGCCATATCAGAATGTTTTTCTATGGTCGTCCCAAGAAATGATTAGCATTGAATGCCAGCTTGAGTCATGAGGAAGGGTTATTTGCCTCGATGTTAGGTTCCGAGAAATTTAGTAATGTTCTGTGGAATTGAACTATCAGTTAACTTGACTTTGTGTGATAAGTGTTGAAAAATCATCAACCTTGACAATTTATTCAACTTATTGTATGATTTTAAAAAGAAAAAATGATTTAGATTATAAAATACAGCAAAATATAACGTTTGAAAATGTCAATAATCATAAATGTCCTCTAATCTATCAAAGCTTGGTCATCGAATACCATTGTCTGTCGGTGAGAAGACATTTAACGGGGTTAAGATCACCGTAAGACATCTGTTTGTGGCTATTCCATGTGCCAGCAAGACTGTCAAGGATTCAGAGTTCCATGCACGCTCACTCATGACACTGTTTCATAAATATTCAAAGGAGAAAAAAAAGGTTGCGGTTACTCTGAAAAAGTTCTATCCTTTTTGGTGACATTTGCATTGGTGTGAGAAAAATCACTCCTAGTGTAGAATAGAATTATGATTGTCTAAAGATAAAAAATATTGTTTTGGTTCAAAACTTTTGGCTTCGTTCGTTGTGTGCTGGAGGTCTTATTTCAGACAATAAAGATGCGTTTTTTTTACCATTTTTAATATAAAATGTGACTTTCGAGTTATGTCGGAACAAGATGGAGTATTCTCCATGGCTGAAGCAGAGCAATTTGTGTTAGTGTTGTGTAGCAATCAGAGCTTTTTATGATCAACCAGCTAAGTCTGTTGTCATCCTAGTACTAGATTGCCATTTGCCAACCAATACACACGATTTTAAGGGAGATGATAATGACGATGACAACATTGTAAGTTTATAATCAATTTGGATTCTCTTCTATTTGGGGAAGATTTTTTAGAGATTTCGATTTTGGGTATTTTAACGGCGCCAAATTACATATTTATTATTTAGCCCCTGTCGTTCCTTTTCTACTTCTTAACACCGAAATAAATGTAAATTTTTACGTGCGATTATTTTGAGGCGGAGAGTAGTATGATATAACAGTCCCACGCGATTTCTCGGTTCCGGGACAAACTAAACTCCGATTAATTTTGAAGACGTGGCGTCCAGTCATCCACATTAGTCGTTACACTTAAAAAAATAGACACACGACGCGCCACCTGGTAAGTGAGCAAGACTTTTCGTCAAGTCTCACTCTGGTCCTCGTAAATGTATCAAATATTCAAATTAGTGTGTTTGTTCATATCTGGTGTCAAATTGAATCCGACACAATTAGGTACACAACACAGAATGTACATGTCCTTAAACAGTAATTTACTGTAATTGCTCGACAACATCAGTCACCATTATTTTAGGACATCCGATCGATTTTAGATCCTCGATCAATTTTCCGATAAGAATTGTTCCGAGTTATCACTCAACATGTTGCATTTGGTCTACCAATCCATCTTTCCTTTTCATAAAACTCAGACTCCTGCTATTATGTCTCTATTTTTCTCCTTATAAGGTAAGGTAACAAATAGACATATATACTCACTCCATTCCATAGTGGTCCTAAAATTAAATTAGTAGCTCGTATCAATTATATTGACTCCGTCAATTACTTTGACTTATTAAAATTTGACATTGATTGAAATTTTCGTTATAATGGAGTTTTGTAACATAAAAACTACTATACAATGTTTTTGGACTTACGAGGAATTTAAACAATGTTTTGAGACAGATCAATCTAAAAAAATCACGGTTAAAAAAAAAAACCCACAAATATTTATTCTTAAAATTCTTGAGACAGTAATATTTGACTAGACAAAATGACGGACTCAAATCTCAATAGCATGATAAAATAAATTAAAAGGACAAATTTAAGAGAAACGTGAGTAATTTTTTTATTTTTTAATTTTTTGATGTTGACGATCAGAAAGCAAATGATAGTGCAAATGTTTAATTAGGAGACCAATATAAATAGTAACAATATGTAGTGAGATAATGAGTATACTATTATAGGGTTTGTATCTTTTGTGGTTCCATAGCACGACAGCATAACAACAACAAATATTCTCACGTAAACGTCGAGTACCATGCATACAAGATCACGTATTCGACTGTATTAGGCACAATCTTTGGCACCTTGAATGCTGAATAACAAAAGCGGTGATTGAGCCAACTTCATGACACTCATATTGAGTGAACTTTTGATTGGGACAAAGGCTTCCATATTCGAAGGTTTGTACCAACAATAGGAAGATGTAAGCTCGCATTCCAAACGTTATAAGAAAGAATCATAATGCCTCAAATGAAGAAGAGATCGACATTGAAGTTGGACTAAATCGAGACGTGCCAGAAATGAGGTAACATAACACTCTTGAACAACCAAGAATTGCCCAGAAGCTTATCAAGAAGAACTCTTCACCAAATGGCACAAAACCTCATCGAAAAATGAGATGGAGATGCCCTCTTATTTTCGAATACTAAAAGCTAAAAAATAAAATGCAGCAATACTTGAGAGTATGTAATTAAACCACAATCACAAATATCATCCTCACGGATCGAAAATACAAAACTCAACAGGCTTGTCAAAAAGAAACAAACGGTTTTCCTAATTTTGTGTTAAGTCCACTATTCTAACCAACTAATTTGTCAAAGATTTTTTTTAGGACTCGATTGATCGAGGGTTTGTGTTGAGATTGCTCGTACTATGTAGCGTAGGAAAGCCGTCATCATCGTCGTCAAAGTCACCAAAACAATAACTCCGGGTTAGGCTATATAATTGTCCGAGTATTTCGTGAAGAAAGAAACCTCCATAATCAAAACGTCCAAAAATAATAATTCCAATAATAGTGGATCAAATTCTTATTTTTGAATTTGTTCATCTCTTAAATTAATCATGAAATTAATGTTTTGTAGATATACAGAAACATAACTAGTTCTTTGATTTTTCGAAAGTTATAGTCCTGTAATTAATTCATGTAAAATTTGAAGGAAATAGAATTCAATTCTACATTCAATTTGTATGTTTATCTCAACGTGCATTTCTACAGAAGATACGATTAAGTAAAGTCCATCCTGAATTTCCGAATGGTTTTTATCTATGTTAATGAGAGTGTTCATTTTAAAATTAACGCATGAATTAATGTGTATGTATGTGGTAAAAATAATAACACGGGGGAAGAGTTCATCGAATTTAGCATGGAACAGGAAGAGGAAATAAAAAATTTTAAATTGTATTTATTTTCTAAAAGGTTAGTCATTTGAATCTAAATCTGCATTTAAATAATAAGATGAAATTTTTGAATAAGACATTATTTAGATCGTTTGTTTTTTAAACATCTAAATATATTTTAATTATAATTATTACAAACATTTTTAATGAAACACTTAAAAAATATATTAAAATTTATTAATTTCAAACAAATATATTGTTAATGTGTGAAAAAAATAAAATTAAAAGAGGGATATAAATATCATTAACATAAAATTCTCATCACATTAGACATTATCATTCATGAAGAGCCACCTTTACTGATTATAGATTGATTAATCCAAAGAATTGAAAGTGCAGTTGGAAGCATTTAAAATCATCAATAAATATCAATTAAATTGGACACCGGCTCCATTAAATAAAGATAATAGTAATCAAAACGCTGGTTATATTTATATGAGCATCATAGAGGCTAATTAAATTCCTTAAATTATGACTAAAGTGGGTTAGCTAAACTCGAACTTTCTGTTAATAAATTTCATATCTTTTCCGTTCCATTAAACAAGGGGGAAAAATCAATATTTGCCCCCCCCCCCCCCATTTGATTTCTTCAATTGCTAGTTGATTAGATAGATGAACAGTAAGTAACATGGTCAAACGTTACACGTGATTCTCCATGACGGTATGAAAATTTGTTGAACATAAAAAATAAACCCTTTGTTTTGTTAAGCGGCACCGTCCTCGAACTAAACCAAAATCTCTAAAAAAAATTATATCTGATTCTTTGAAACCTCTAAACTAAAAAAATGGCTGAATCCCACTGACACTTGACAAAATCTCACATTTTCCCATCTGGGTTCTAGTCAAAGCTACACCTCTTTGGAGCTTTTGGGAAGTTTGAAACTTGAAAAAGCTTCAAACTTTAATGGCAGATTTCAGATCCAAATCGATGCATCAGATTGAGAGCTACAATAACAATCCTCCTCAAGGAAGAGTGGAGCCCACTTTCAATGGTATGCAAGATCTAAGATGTTATAGTGCTTCTTATGGCTTCATCAGTAGTAAACCAGATGGGAAATCCAAATTCTAAGCCTAATAATAATACAAATAATAGTAGTAATGATTTCAAATTCAAGAAAGGAAAGTCATGCAGATGGTTCAGTCTCGAACAGCTGGAGCTTTACTGATCCTGAGTTGCAGAGGAAGAAGAGAGTAGCAAGCTACAAAGTTTATAGTGTTGAAGGAAAAGTTAAAGGATCTTTAAAGAAGAGCTTTAGATGGATTAAAGACAGATGTGCTAGAATGGTCTACGGCTTGTAGTCAATATTTGATCATGGTTTGAATTGTTTTGATCTCTCTTTTGCTTCCTATATATGGTACCTTTTTTTTTTTTGAGTGTGGTATGGTGATATCAATCAATTATACAAATTTCCTATGTTGTAGAATGTTTTGTTGATCAATAAAGTTTGATAATGCTTTATTCAGCTGAGTTCTAGTAATCTGGTCACATTTTTTTGCAGATCAACTTATAGATTATAGAGTGTATTCATTGTATTCGAAATGGTTTTGCTTTAAAAAGAGTTTGAGATTGATCATGTTGATAGGGTATTATCATGCTATCTCTTTCTGGCTTTGGAAGTGGTGATTTGTTCCTTCATATAGTAGTATATGAAATGAATCAGATACTCATTGTGGTCTCTCTAATGGAAAAATGGGAATAGAACATCATCCTCTATTCTATTATAATTTAAACTCTGTCTTCACTTCTGTACTCTTCATTGATTACTTAATGCAAATTTCATGATCATTGAAGCCACTAGAAGAAGAAAATCCAAATATCATCCCAAATAGCGGAGTATAAGCAGATAGTTTGTTGTTTTCGGATTTTGGGCATCCTTAATTATCTAATACTATATGCTATTGCGAAAATGAAATAAACTTCCACTTGTAACATTGTATGCATTTGCTATCTTGCAACTCACGGAAATGGCTCTTTAGCGTTTACTAATCTACTGCAACTAGTTGTTCATAATCTCGCAATCAAAAGTTTCCTCATGTTTTATTTAGACTGTGAAATGGATGCTAATTGGTGTACAACACCATAACTAGTTCATAGTTTTCATACAGATCCGAATTTGACATAAACTAGTTTTCCACAATCCATCATAAATAACACACTGTTTATTAAACTATGTTCAGAGACCCTGGCATTCATTATCCGTCTATTTATCGCTGGCATGGCAGATGAAGCTACGATCCCCGTTAAATTCCACCGCCATAACCCCAACCTCGTTCATCATCTACACGCCACCGCCTTGCTCCTCTTGTCTGCCGTCGCTGCAGCCTCCTTACGCTCCTTCACCACCTTTTATCCATTACCTGAATGGCACATGATAACATAAATTTAACGGAAGGGGATTTAATAGATAGATTTAATGTCAACTGAAGGAAGTTTATATCATTTGCAAAAGATGAGGGGGACAAATCACAATCCTATATTGAACTATACCACACACCCTTGGCAATAAGAGATGAGAAAGAGTTCAACTTGATCAGATAAATAGCTTGATATTCATTAATTCGCAAAAATCATAATTCTCAATAAAATATCTATCCTACTAAAAAAAAACCATCACGAACAACACTAGTATGCTACTGCACGCATTATTAGGGATATCGCGATTTACAAGAGAGGAGTGAGTGTGTATTTATTCATTTAATGAGGACGATTGTCATCTCTGTCAAATTGCAAGCCCTCGATGCCCTTAAGTGCACTTTCGTAATTTTTGGAATGGTGGTTTCTCCCAGATGAAGAGCGTTTTGCTGCATCAATGGGGGAACTTCTTTGGAGCACTTGGAACTCTCTGTAATCCTCCTGTTGTGTCGGCATCACTTCCTGCAAATGCATCTCGGCTGCTAGCTACGGCAGCGGCTGCTCTCCTCGATGATCCCCCACCTGACCGACCGATAGCCTGCTGTGTGCACGCTTCAAATGTTCAAATAGTGATTCAAATAAAAGATAGTGTCAGAAGTCTAGAAGAATTAAGTATTACCACGGAATCTTTAGCATGATCAACTGGACTCTTCTGCTTCGAAATATTTCCAGAATTCACAATTTGTCCTGATAATCTTCGTCGAGACGAGTCCATTGAAGAGAAACCACCTGCTCGACCGTCATCCTCTCCTACAAAATTATTTTCAGCAAATAAATTAAGGACAAATGTTTTTAAACGCTATTGAAAAAAAAAGGGACCAACTCTGGGTTTTACCTGTCTGTCTGTTCAACACCGGCAATAGGAGGGGGAAGTCCAGAACTAGTTCCAACACCATGGCCCTAAATAGAGAAACAAGCATTATATAATTGCATCGTATGCAGATGATAAATGAGAAATAGAAGGGCCATACAATATGACACTTACAAGGGCACGAGGTGGAGGAGTGGCAATCTGCGATTGCTGGTACTTCAAAATGGTCCAGTCAAACACATAATCAAACTGAAAGCCTGTTACAAATAATGTAACTTCAATGTAGACATATCAAAGTAAATAGCTTCTATAGACAAGTCATGCAAATGTATACAATTCACACCTTCACGAATAAACAGGTCACGGAAAATTCTCTTAAGATAAGCATAATCTGGCTTATCATCAAACCGCAATGACCGACAATAATGGAAGTAAGATGCAAATTCTGTTGGGTAGCCCCGACACAAGGCCTGAAAAGAAATTAATGTGCTTCACATGATTCATACAAAAACACAGACATAATGAAAGCAATGCAGTAACTAGTGAGTGAATTAACAAAAATTTACCTCGATAGAAGTAGAAACCTTCTTTTCACTAATTTTCTCATACTTCTGTTTCTTCGTTCCTGCTTTCAATCCCTGCCAAGGAAGACTAGATAGAGCAGGATGTCAGTAGTATATTGTCAATTATAAAAGCAAGATAAAAAGTTCGAGTAGGGTCTCAACAGTTACCTCCCCCAAGAAAGTACATGAGAACGTAAGCCAAGTGATTCAAGATCATCCCTTCTGCTTTGCTCTAGAGGTTCAAAACAACAGTAAATATCATGTGAATAAATCAAACATGAAGCACCCCATATTATAAGATAACACGATTTACTAAAAGAGAAACAAACATACCAATTCCCAGGTGAGTATTCATACTTGCATATCTTGCTGTGCCAGTCAAATTCTTGTTTTCTCTGCAGTGTTCATGAACTTAATTTGTCTCTCACAATTTAACATATTCAAAAACTCTGACACCATGTTAGTTTAGCAAGGAAAGACCGCATGCTTGAATACCATCGAAAAAAACCATAAATATGAGCGAAAGACAAGTCAGCAAGTTAAAAACATTAAGGTAGTGGATTGCAGGAGAGGTATACAAAAATGCTGCATGAACTGAAAAGCATAAACCATTATATAGATAATACACAAACATCATTAATCAGAATCCCTTTCAAAAATTGGAGAGGGAATGGAAATCAAGAGACAAGCTAGGCTGCCACCAGGCCACCACAATGAGAGAAGGAAAAAGAAAGTAAACAAGAAAAGAGAAGTGAAAAAGTACAATGAATCATGATAAAAAAGCAGATAAAGATTGGTACAACCATGAGATTCAATATGACATCACTCACCTGTAAGGAATGTGTTGATGTGTTGACTATCTCTATTCTTAGCCAGACCAAAATCAATGCAATAGACCTATAAGCAGATACTTGTTGTAGTTAATTTGGATGTTCAAGAAGCTGGGTTTTTAGATATACTGGAAGAAAATTATGAGACTTTAATACACCTGATTAGCACGCCTTCCCAATCCCATGAGAAAATTGTCTGGCTTGATATCTCGGTGGAGAAATGATTTTGAATGAACAAACTCGACACGGTTGATCTTCAAGGAAAAAGGATAAATTAAAGGAGCCGCAACATCAATAATTGCACAACATTCACAAAATAACAGAAAACTGAAGCTTCAAAGACATGGACCAGGCGTCATCACGTCTAAACATACCATCTGATCTGCAAGCATCAGGACAGATTTTAATGAGAGCTTCCGACTACAAAAGTTAAACAGATCTTCAAGGCTAGGTCCAAGCAAATCCATCACCAATACATTATAGTCTCCTTCGACACCAAACCACCTCACGTTGGGAATTCCAGCTGGCAAGAAAAAGAAAGTAACAGCAATAATCAAATAAACTATAACTGGCTCGTCTATAAAGAAAACATGTAATAGAAGTTTGTGGTAAGAAAACCTAAGATAGAACTCAGAAGATTCATACTTCCTCCTTGCAGGATTCTGTATAACTTTGATTCGTAAAGCAACTGAGGATGCTTTGTCTTGACATTTTCCTGGAAACAATAAACAATATCAATATCGACATCAGGCACACCACATAGAAGTCACAGATAGGAAAAAAATAAAAGCCATTTTATATATGAAAACTAGACATGACAAGAAAACACGTGAAGATGAGCTTCAAAATGGATCATCATACTTTCAGTGTTACTCTACTCTAGGAGCTACACAATACTCGACCAAATATAAAATTCCAAGCCACTGCTAGATTTTCTCATCAAATATTCCTTATTTTGAGTGGAGTATTTACAAGTGGTACTATGATGCAAATATCCTTTGTATGTGAATCGGTCAATTAACATATACGTATCTAAACCTAATTACAAACAATGCATGATAATAAAACAGCTAGTCATCATTAAACCAAATTGAGAGATGCTAGAATTGAAGTAAGAAGAACTCACCAGCTTTATAGCAACCTCCTCATTAGTCTGAATATTAGTACCTGAAAGGAAAATGCAAAAATTGCAAGCTTATGATAACAGAATCATAAAAATAATCAATGATTGAACAATGCTGAATTGAAGAATACCAAGATAGATCTCTCCAAAAGAGCCGCTGCCGATCTTTCGACCCAACCGGAACTTATTTCCAACACGGTGGCTCCATCAATCAAATTGAAAAACACTAAACTCCTAATAATTTGAAGGCAAGGAAGAAAATTTAAAGGAGACAGAAACTGAGAATTGAAATGGAGGACAAAGAAAGAGAGAGAAAGACGACAGTCTACACAGAATTTACACAGCACCGACGTAGTATACATATTCATCGAATTGGGGATAACATAAAAAAAGTATCTCCACAATTACGATCGAAAAATGTACAAGGAATGTTTTTGGGGATCTAGGGTTTCTTAAAATTCAGTGGCTTTTTGGCTTAATTACAAAAGAATTTAAGGAAAAAAGAATTGGGAAAACAAAAAATGAAAATAAGATCCTAATTCCTAACGATTGATTATGGCTTTTTCTTCTTTCTCGCATTGTTGTGATCTGATATATCATTCACACCAAGCCTTTTCCTTTTCAACTCTGATACATGAAAATAGTATAATTATTATGTAAATCATATCCATATATGCGTGTGGATCTTTTCTTTTTTTTATCCCAGTATTTTTTAAACTTAATAATAATAATAATATTATTTTGATAAGAAATAGGATAGGAATCGCGTGTTTGACTACACGTTTCGGAGAGAAAGGTTGGCTTTTTTTTTTTCGGGAAAACGAAGTTTTTACACTACTATTTCATGATTACATTAATTATTATTATTCCGCTGTTTTGAATTGAATTTTTATTTTTAATGTTTGAGAAAATGTTAGAGATTTTCTTTCCGCCACTAATTCATATATCCTAAATAGCAGTCACTTGTCCCTACGGTAGTGTGCTCCTTAGTTTTTTGTTTATTGCAACTTGGCCCTTTTCACTTTATCTTTTGTTTCAATACTCGCTTATACTTTGCTAGTAGTAGCTATGGCTACCAGCCAGGGCTAACCAGAAGCCTGACAACAGCCCATATCCTCATGATCTCCTTTTCCTTTTTGGTTCCCGATCTAGCTATAACGTGCTTACTATGTTTTTGACAATTAGGAAAAGCACTTACCTTTCCAAAACATTCAAAAAATTATCCATGGAAATTTCGACTCTCCAAATTCCGTATAGAAATGGAGATCATTAATTCTTGGAATGAGGCCAATTAGAATTGGTCCTAGGGCCATAAATCTATTTTTGAATGCATAAATAAGTGGCTCTCATTCCTTAAGAATTCTCTATATTTCCAGTCGAATTGAAGATCAAATTCCTTGGTGGACAAAATTGAAAAGTTTTTGAAAGATAAGTTTTCTCCCCAACTATCAGAGAGATAGAATTAATTTATAAGAGTTTGGATAGATGGATAGAATGGCAATGAATATTTATAAGAGAAAACAGCAAATGCTCAGGAACTAATTTCATGATCCATCTGCAACCATTTAATGCTAAGCTACATATTTTTTCTTTTCTTTATAATCTATAACGGTAAGTGTATTGTTACTGGAAGTGATAATTTTATTCATGTACTTCGATTTACTTATATACAGTTTAGGTATGAATATTTTGAAATTATTAACTTAATGACAAATCTTCCAAATTCTATGTACTGAAATCAAATTAGAGTTAATTGAAAATATTTACATGATTTGATTACGATTTGGAGAATAAGCCGTTTTGATTTCTATTGCGAATGGGCTTGAGCTTAGATGGGCTTGTCTTGGCTTGTATTGCATGGGCTTGAAGTGCATCTCTGTTACGCCCCCTCAAGTTGGGCTTCGTACACGAAGCCCGAGCTTGTGTTTCGGAGCAAGGAATTGAGATCGAGGAAGAGGCTTGGTGAGGGTGTCGGCGATGCTGGTCAGCGGCGGCGACGTGAGTGACGCGCGAGAACACCCGATTGCACTTGTTCCCGAATAAAGTGAAAATCGATCGCTATATGCTTCATTCTCGTGTGGAAGATCGGATTCGAGCTTAACTATGTAGCTCCGACATTGTCACGATAGATTACGGTGTTTGAGGAAGGGCTACGCAAAGCTCGGTGAGAAGATTGCATATCCAAGTGAGTTCGGCCACCGTGTTCGCCACCGCCTTGTACTCGCGCCGGTTGGTGGATCCGGCAAGCGAGCCGTTGCTTTCGAGAACTCCGAGGAGATGGGGGTGCGGCCAAGAAAGACGACGAAAGCTCCGGTGGAGTGATGTTGTCGGCCCTTGTCGCCGGCCCGGTCCGCGTCGAGAGAAGGCATGAAGACTTGTCGGCGAATCATGGTGGATCCGAATTCCGTCATTGTAAGTACCGGCAAGATAGCGGAGCAAACGTTTGACAGACCATCCGGTGCTCATTGGTTGGCCGGTGAGCTGAATTGAGACAGTTTGTTGACGGTGAATGCAATGTCGAGTCGAGTTAGCAACAGAGTATTGTAAGCTTCCAATTACTCTTCTATATTCCTTAGCATCTGCATATTCTGTGCACGAGTTTAGTGTCAAGGATGTGCCATCGGCCATCGGAGTAGTTGTGGGTTTAGCATCATGCATATTGGTTTGATGAAGTAGATCAAGTGTGTATTTCCGTTGAGAGAGCAATAAACCATCACTTGTTTCGAACCACTTCAATACCCAGAAAATATTCCAATGGACCCAAGTCTTTGAGCGAAAATTGACTAGCTAGTGTTTGTGATGTAAGCGTCGATGAGTGTAGGATTCTTGCACTGTGACAATTATATCATCTACATAGACAATTAAGATAATTGTGCCATGCTATTAGTCTGATTTAAGAATAGTGATGCATCGAATATGCATTCTTGAAACCTGTTTGTAAGAGAAATCGCTTGAGAGCTTGGTACCACGCTCGTGGGGCTTGCTTGAGGCCATAAATCGCTTTCCTGAGTTTGCATACATGTGTGGGTTTATCCGGATCAATAAACCCTCTTGGCTGCTCCATAAAAACGTTTTCGATCAGAGGGCCACAGTAAAAAGCATTGTTAACATCAATTTGCCGTAAAACCCAGCCATTAGTCACGGCAATGCTAAGTATAATTCTTATTGTGGTTGCTTTGACTACGGGATTGAATGTTTCAGCAAAATCAACCCCAGTCAGTTGATGAAAGCCCTTAGCGACAAGACGAGCTTTGTATTTGTCGATGGATCCATCGATTTTTCGTTTGATTCGAAAAATCCATTTACAACCTACCGAATTATGAGCCATTCATGTGGCGGAACTAGTTCAGTAGGCTTTACCATGGATAACACGGGCGTCAAAGACCCTAAGTTTGGCATAGTTGGGACTGTAGGCGAATAGGCGATGGTAGGGATTATCCATGTTTAGGGTAGGTGTAGGCATGCGGTTTATTAGATAAATTGCGGTAGCAAATGCATGTGGCCAATAAGTTAAGGGTATATTTGCATGAGTGAGTAGAGATGAGCTGTTTCCATGATGTGGAGGTGCTTACGCTCGGAAGAGACCGGTTGTGTTCAGGGGTGTGAGGGGGAGTGGTACGGAAGGTTATGCCATGTCTAGATAGGAATTCAGTTAGGGCAATGTATTCACCACCATTATCGGTATAAAAGGTTTTAATTTTTGTGTCGAAATAATTTTCAACAGCTGCTTTAAAACGGATAAAGGTGTCACGAACATCGGACTTTTTGTGTAGTGGGTAAAGCCATGTATACCTAGAGAAATGATCCACAAATATGACATAGTACT
>JANIEQ010000849.1:0-14933 GCA_024708375.1 Oxalis stricta | reverse complement strand
TAAAATCATTTTTACTCAACCCGAACCTATGAAATTTTTACCATAGGTTAATATTAATATTCTGAACCTGATTATGTAAAAATTTTATAATTTGAAAATCAGAATTAATAAATCTTAATTTTGGTCTATTTAAATGATTTTAAAGGTATAAATTTTGTCAAATAATATATTTAAGTAATAATCTGTTTTAAATAAATATGTAAAATTAATAATAAATTATTTTGGAATAATCCAGTATCAATATTTAATTTTATTAAATATTTTTCACTTAGAAAAATATTTTAAATGAATTAATTGTTTTTAAAATTGAAATTAAAAATGATTAATCGATAAAATATCGTCGTAGAATACGAGAGTGACCGTAATAGTACGAGTAATGTTTCTACGATAGTATTTAATTAGATGATTGATTAATTTCGATAATTATAATAGGTTGTTGGACGTATTGACGTTAAAACGCGCGTACGATTATTAAGGTGAGTTATTTTTCATTATGTGATAATTTAAATTTTGTCAAATATATACTACGTCGTATAACATCGATTTAATGTTTTGAAATGATTTTCATACGACATAGTATTATACATATAAATATGGATTTGATATAAAAAACTGGAGAAAATATTCTTCAAAATAAATAAAAGCAAATTGTGCTTATAAAATAAATAAATAAAAATAAATATATATAAGAACCCATTACATCACTTGTATGGTTGTCTACGGCAACCCAAGTGATTTATTTTTAATAGGCGGATTACGGACGACCTATTTGTTCAAAGGGCGGATTACGGACGGCCCCGTACCTCTGATCAGACTGTACGCTCTACTATGGTCGTTACCTAGCGTCTGTAGGGTCGAGTTCCCGGCATAGGAACTCACAAACGTGGGGAGGATCGTTACGATTGACTCGCTACCAACGTGATTGATCCGTTATTGATTTTCACTTGATGGGTTCATATTGTGTTAAAATTTGATATGGCATATATCAAATTAAAATAATTGATTGATTGATTTAAAATATTCTATGAATATTAAATATGTTATCAAAATTGAAATATTGAATTTATGTGATCAAAATATATTATGTAAATAATATATATTATTTAAATCAAAAATTGAAAATGGTTTAAAGTATTGACAAATGATTATTGAAAACCTCACTAAGCATATAGCTTACGTATTTCTACAAAATAAATATTTTCTCCAGAGTTAGTCGTCGAGACGTGAATTGTTGTTCGTCGCGGTTGTCTACTCGTGTACGATAAGGAATAAGGTGGGCTCCTCGGCATTCGTATGGCGGCACTAGGATATCTATTTGTATAATTATTTATGAATACTTTATTGTATAAATATAACTTGATTTTCCGAAACATTTGATATTGGATAATATGGATTATTACTTAAATTGGGAAATTGTTAAATATGTGTCTAAAGGTTGACTAAGTGAAAATGGAATAATGAGAATTGATTGTCGGGGCACCGAACTCGGTCCCATCATGGTGGGGTCGGGAACGGGCGTCTCAATAATTTTCTTTTTGAGAATAATCGAAGACGATCGACCTACTGACCTACTCTCGAATAATCCCGCTCATGGAAAGACCATTATGGCTCCGAGGTCATTCCAACCCATAGCAGTCTAAATATGTCCCCTATTGCTATTTCCTCGTCCTTACAAAATAATCCCACTCATGGCCTGATATATTGCTGGAATGATTGTCCTCCATGCTGACCTTCAGCTCACATCTGTAAACCCTCGACCTGGAAAGAAGTCGAACTGGAAAGACCTGATCAACAACAAGTCCTAACCGTTGGAGCACTCTAGGTCGGAGCACCTGAAAAGAAAAACAAATAAAATATATATTAAACAAATATCTATGGTATATATACGTAACAGATCAATTAATAAGAAAGGATGTTAAGAACATACCAATGGTGCTTGTTCTGTAACATGTATGTGGGTCACATAACCACCGAAGAAGAGTTTCTTCAAAGCCTCTTTTAAAAACCGCGTCTCATTACCGTCGAGATCTCTCGTAATAGAGTTCAGGTCAAAATCATTCCAGGTACGGATGACCCATTCGCCAGGGAGTCCCCATGGATTTATAATATCCGTCTCAAATATTGTCACTCGAGCAGTGAGATTCTCACCCTCCATTGCCAAAGAATCGAACCGAAGACTGAAACCCGCCTTCAAGCCATGTCCTTTGACGAATTCTGAGAATTCTGTAGTGGATAATCTGGTACTCATGCCTTCAGTGCTTTGAAGTTTACATAAACGGATAGGATAGGGTCCTCGACCTGGCAAACTGAGGAGAATATGCGTTGCAGCTTCATTGCCTGGAATTTCAGTCGACCAAGCCCTTGGCAATAACTGAAATGCAATGAGATAATACAAAACATAAGTAAAAGGTTCTAGAATTAATATATATATATAACAACTGAAATGGTCATGAAATTATATTCATCTTACCACTGCTTCTTTGGTATAACAGATGTTTTCTTGGTAATGTGAAATAGTCATCTCAAAGTGGTGCACCATTTTGTGGCTCGAAAAGAGAGTAAACCAACGGATCAGAAAGTTTTTTACAATCCATACATAGCAAAACAGAGTTCTATTAACACCAAATCGATAGCAAAAAGAGTGATTGAGAGTAAATGCAGAGGAATTAAACCAACAACAGTTAATCATAGAGTAACTCGACGGAAATAGAGATTTCCGTCGAGTTCTTCGATCCAAATCAAACAACATGAGAGTAAATCAGAATACTTCCGAAAATGTCAATTATTACACTAACGGAAAGAGATCTTTTTCCATTCCTTAAATAGCAACTACATGCAAAGTTCTATTTACTCATCAAAATCACGCAAAAGAATAAACTATCATCAAATCATTCATCCACAACACTGACAATAGAAAATAACCTGAAATTAAAACCCAAGTTTAGAGGCAAATCGTACCTTTTAACGAAAAGCAAAGCTTCGTGGAAGAAAAC
The DNA here is from genome assembly GCA_024708375.1 of Oxalis stricta. NCBI lineage: Eukaryota > Viridiplantae > Streptophyta > Magnoliopsida > Oxalidales > Oxalidaceae > Oxalis > Oxalis stricta. Next base: position 11,940 of record JANIEQ010000849.1, on the reverse strand, counting down.
CGTCGCTTCTTGGAAGTAAATTTTGAGAGAGAATTTGAGAGGATTTGAGAGAATTAGGGTTTGAGAAGTGAGAAGAGAGAGTTGTGGTCGAGATGATTTAACAGTGATTTTCGCGTGTTTTCAAGACGATAAGGGGAATCTGAAAAGTTAATTAATCATGTTCATCCCTATTGCCACGGTTTTCAAACCGTGGAAATAAAAATACACTTTGCACGGTTTCTAAACCGTGGTGTATTGTCCTTTTACACCACGCCTTTTTATCGTTGTCAAAAAACCGTGGCGTAAAGTATCTTACGCCACGATTTTGTACTCGTGGAAGAAAAATAATATCACGCTTATAAAACCGTGGCCATAGATAGCCTTACGCCACGGTTTTTTGGCCGTGGAGACGCTTGGCGTGGCGCTAGCCCTATTTTCTACTTACGTGTCTTTTTCGGGGTACATAATCTAGACAATGTCTAAGGGTTCATTTTTTTTCGTTTTTTTCTCGACTCGATTGTGTTTGATTGTGATTTTGGATGATTGAGTGTGATTTTGGTTGATTGGATGAGTTAGTGGATGGTTGAGGTATGGTTAAATATATATTATAATAATATAAAAAAGTGTAGTGTAGGTAGGTAGTGGATGATTGATGTGTGTGGTTGAATATATATTATAATATTTTTAAAATGTATAGTGATAGTTAATGATATAAAATATAATATATTTAACTATGGTTAATTGATATGAGTTAAGTTATGTTTTGAATCAAAATGAATCAAGATGAATCAAAGTGAGTCAAAGTGAATCGAGTCGAGATAAAAACGAAAAACAAAACGGAGCCTAAATGGCATTGTAAGAGTACTAAATATTTTTATTTTACAAATAAGTGAGCTTGAAGGCGACTAAAGGGGCTAGACCATGCTCATGCACTCAAGATAGAATAAATCCAAAAACCAAAAGGTAAACTTGTGTTTCTTGTTGTGGTCAGTTCTGTTAAAATTGTATTTCGTCAAACCACGTAGACATAGTTTAACCTGTATCAGAACGTTCCTTAGTTGGAAACTGATGCAATCGGGGTAGAGCTACTTTTCCTAGTCATAAAAAGACTTGTTTTCCAGTTTCGTTTTCAATCAGGACTTTTGAACTGCCTTGAGCTAGGATGAGCTGGTTGTCATCAAGATGAGCAGTTAATTTGAGGCCATCTTCAAGATGAGCTGAATTAAATCTTCATGAGTTTTCTTGAGCTGGTTTGGTCGTTCACTTTCCATTTTTGAGCTACGCAATGTCCTTGAAGTTATGAGTGCTTGACAAAATCTTCACTTTTTCTTGATTAGGTTCTCGGTTGAAAATATTTGGAGGGAAAGTACATGGTCCTTCATCACAGATCTTAGATCCATAATAGATAGACTATTCTCTTTGACTTTCCACCAATACTAATTCTTATACGAGTGTTTGATTGTATAATCATCTACTTCTAGGCTAAAGAGTTGAGTGAAAAGAGGATGTAGAGCTAATGTGTTTGTTACCTAAAGTAATATATTGAAGAAGATCTCTAGAAGACATTGGTAGGGCTGAGGGAGAGTCATACAGCGAGGAGTCAAATAGGCACGAGGTCTGTGTTGTGAAAGGAATTTTCGATAGAGCATTGTATTTGTTCTCGAGCATATTGAATACAGTAGCGATATTTAAGAAATTAAATTTATCGATTTAATTGGACATTTAGTTGCATATGAAATTAATTTACCTCATAATGAACATTTCAAGGTGAAAGAAATCTTGCTTTCAAGAAAATATATTAATTGCCAGTGCTAGTACAAGTCAATTTGTGATACACATGTTAACATTGAAAAATTCACTCTAACTTTTTTTAACTAAGAATTTTGATAAAACTTTTCAAAAGAATTTTAGACCTAAAAATACAATAAATACAAATAAGAAAAAGAAAAAAATGTAGTGGAAGAAGAAAATAAAGATCTATGATGCTATGAATGTAAAGGCTTTGGTCTTTTATAAACCAAATGTCCTAATTATTTAAAGAAAATAGGAAAGTTTAGATCATATAATATTTTTGTTGATCAGATCGATGATAGTTATTATGAGAGCTTTCTGGGGCCTCCAAAAGAGATGATGTTGTTTCCACAATTTTCTCGAAAGTAGAAGATTTATTTTATCCCTATGAAACTAGCTTACTTGTATCCTTCCTTACCTATAAAGATGAAGAAGATCTACTAGACATGTACTTCCTATGTCCCTTTTTATATGTCACTTATGATATTATTTTTATCCGTTCTTATATGTCATTTTTAAGAATCTTTTTGGAATCTCAAGAAAAATTACTCATTATATCCTCAATTATATAAAATATTGAATTCTTTATTCTCTCAATGGAATTATTTTCAGATCTAAAAAAACAAAAATACATACGATCGAATTCGAGACTGCTCTTCAAAACCAAAACATAAGATCGTCGAGGAGCCTCGCGTGGAGGAGATCCGCGATGACGAATTCGCTTGTGAGGATCTGTGGAGTGGAAGGACATTTGGTTAAATGAGCGCTATCGGTGTTGATCCGGCCGTCAAGCCATCAACATCGCTGTCGTACCAATTTCCAGCCGCGGCCGAGCCACCCTCCACCATGTCAAAAGCTTAATTTCATATGCGGCGGTAAGTTCAGACGAAGTCTTGTCACCGTTTCCCTAATTTTTGCGGTGGAGGACGGAGGAGTCAGGTGGCGATTGCGAGAATCGAAGGATCTGAAGTGTTTTAATTTTCTTTCACAGTCGAATTTTGATGGCGTGCGTCGCCATCGGAGCGGAGGACGGAGTCGTTCAGTCGTGTTCGTTCGAGAAGACGAAAATTTCGGCCATTGTTGATGTTTAATCGATGAGAGGAAGGGTTTTAGAGTTATTCAGGTGGAGGAGAAAGGAGATAGATCGGTGGCAAGGGTTGATGGTGGTGGCCGGAATTTTAGAGTGAAGAGGAGGAGTGGTGGCTGTCGATGTTGACGAGAGACGGGTTGAGGGAAGAAGAGAAGAGGTGTTGTGTTTTGTTTGAGTTTTAATTATTTATCTGAATGATAAATTAGAAGGTATTTTGAGTACTATATATCATATAATATTGTCTGAAAATGAAGTATTTTGGGAATCTCTTAATTTTCGATGAAATTGGTAAAAGCGATGGAGGGGGTATATTATAACTCATATAATTCTAAGAAAGATTAATAGTGTTTCCAACAGTGTTGTCTCAAGTTGGAATGATGAGAAATATATGGATAATTTTGTTTCTGTAGATACTACGTGGAGACTACTCCAGCAATGAAAGAAGATATATTTGATGAGGAATTTAGAAGTGAGATAGTCAAGTTCACTCCGAAAGAAGTTAGAGATTTTCTAAGGATTCAACTTGAATCAATGGAAAGTCAAATCGATGAACTGATAGTCAACCTGGAAGAGTCGCAAAACGGATAAATGAATTAGAGTATGTACTGAATCAACAAAAGAGGAATATATGTGTATAAACAAAATTCAAGAGCATGAAAACATATTGAATTAACAAAGGAATGAACATATATATGAGATATGGGACTAGAAGAGAATATGGTAGAAAATCATTGGATCAGATAGAATTTGAACTCATGGTAGAAAATGATAATCTTATAACATATAGATATAATTTTTTCTAGTTTGATATATGGCTTAAGCCCAATGGCTTAGACATATCAACTATACTTAATTGATCATCTAATCAAACTTATCGTCAAATCCTATAGTTGCAGATGCACCACAATCTAAGTTTTTGCATTGCCAAATAAAAATATATCGTTGAACGGGGTAGAAATTAATATGTTTAATTTCTCTGTGATGGATGATAATTGAATGGTTATAGAGATTAACATTGTATATTGTTAGTCTCATTTTATGGTTCTAAATCCTGATTTTTTATTTTTTTGCGGAACTGCTTATGTAGATTTAATTAATACGATTATCTTACCATAGAATCACACTAATCTATAAACGTCGGCGACGTTTACAGACAACTTTATTGCATGAATTTCGTACATGACGTATGACTATATGAGTTACTTTTTCTGTATACAAAGTAAAATCCAGTAATCCAAGTTAAATATAGGATCTAATATGTAATTTCAAACTAGATGGATTTCTAATGGAGCTGAAGGCACGTGTTAAGTTCTTGAATGATGTCAATATTTACTCCTTTAAACGGAAGTATATACGTAGCTCTAAGATTGATGTGCTGCTAATAATCGGTGTTTGTGATCCTGTGTAAAAGCTTGCTAAACGTCGTGTTAAAAGGTATTTTTTCACTCTATTAAGTTAAGTTTATCGTTTGTTTCCTGGAATCACGACTTCCAATGTTGGACAGGGACTAAAGGTTGTGACTTTAAAACGTAAAATATTTAAATAAATTATCTTATTATAATCTGTATTAAAAATAGTTTAAATGTATGTAAAATATTAGAAAAAAAGGGATAATAAAATTATAGTATTGATAGTGCTTAATTAGTAATAATTTTTTGGTTTTATTTTAAGAATTTTAATCCAATTGAAATTTTATAAATTTTAAATTATAAATGAGTTTAAACTAAAATTCATATATCAAAATTCTTCAATTAAATGAGCAACTCTAATTTTATTGTTACGATTATATATAAATATATGTATTTTTAAGACAAAACAGTAAAAAAATATGTATGTCTCTTTCTAAACTTTAGAAGGAGAAAATCCTCTCAACTCTCCCAAAAAATCCAACTTTCTCATCCACCCCTTATCCTCTCCGCATCCCTCCTCTCTTCCACAACCGTCCCAACTTCTCTTTATCCCAAAGCCATCCAATCATCACCATAGAGCCATGTTGTCGTACGTCCTTTTCCGGCAGAGGCGGGGTACCCAAGTTTTAGTTTTATATAACTTTGGCTTGATCACCACTAGATCTCATCCTTTTAGCCTAGGTTTTCACCCTTTGGAGATTGTCTCATCCACCTTCTCCAACGGATCTTGTGGCTCTTTCCGGCATCGGAGCGGCTATGGGTGGTTGGTCGCTTCAAATTTGTACGATCAAAATAATGGGTGGATGATATTTTTGAGCTTTCCAGGCCATTTTCATTTTTTTGGGGCAATTGCGGCGGTTATGGTGATGGTCCGCACTAGTTTAGCGTCGGGTTGTAGGTGGTAACTCTTTAAGCACTCTTTGTTCCTCTGTACAATCATGGCGATTGGTGTTTTTAAGTCCGTGGCTATCCTAGTATGGAGGGGATATTAGCGGGCAAAACCGGAAAAAAGGTGTTGGAGGTGATGTACGTATTTTGTCTTAGTTTTATGTTGTTTGTTTTGCTCATCCTAGTATTTCTTTGTGTATTGACGGATCCAACCCGCTACTCACATGGCGATACTTGTGTCATTGGTGTAGAATTCTAAGTGTCTTTCTCTCATTACTTTCTTTTTAGAGATTATGAGTTGTTTAACATTGTCTTTTGCCTTGCGGATATATGTTTGTCGGTGTTGGTTCGGGTTTTTCCCATATTATTGTAGTTACCTCCTTTGGACGTAATTTTTCCTTTTAAAGATTATGTCTATATGGAATTGTATTTTTATTATCAAGTACATACGTGTTTAGTCTTGTGCACTTTTTTCTTTATATAAATTTGTCTAACTTGTTTATAGTTATAATCTCTTGTACTCGCTCAAGAAAATATCAATGAAATTATAATTTTTTCTACAAAAATATAGATAAAATGTATGTATGTATAGTCCTTGATCAGATCTAACTTATGGTTTGATTTGGCATTTAATTATTTGATTATTTTCTTGCTTTCAAGTGTAAGTTAGATTTTTTAGGTGTTGACCATTTAGACATTTACTTGATATATATTTTAATGAATTTGATTTGTTTCCCTTTTAATGTTTTTGTCTTTATCTAAGAGTGACCATTTAGGTATCTCGTGACGGGAAATGTTCTCGGATTCCGAAAAATATGAAACTTGATGAAGTTGTCGTGTGCAAAAATCCAATCCATCCTGTCTCATTGCCATTCCTACTATTATCTATGTTAACCATGGAAATAACACACAAACACTAAAATATAATATAATATTTTTTATTAAGAAAATATGGCCTCAATACAAAAATAATAATCCCATTTGAAGAATATTATAGTTTCAAAATAGTAATCATAATTTACTTCTTAAAGAAATGTCTTAAAAATTGAAGGAATTGATTAAAATAAAGGTAACATAGAAATTAAAAGAAAAAATACCTCATGAATCATGATTACTAACATTGTTATGTAGAATAATGCTAAATGAATAATATTATTATTTATCAAAAATCCAATCCTTTATGTAGAATAATGTTATTATTATTTATCAAAAATCAAATTCTTATATACAATTCTCATTATGAAACTTTACATGATCTTTTTTTTTGACATAGGATTTAAGTCCAATGGTTAAGAAATTTGGGATTCTTATCATTAGTTACATTTGATCCTCTTACGGAACTATAGTCAGACCGCTTATGCAGATGGGTAATTTGGGTATTAAACTAAGGAAACTCTAGGGTATAATGTTATTAAGTCAAAAAAAAATCCTCTTGTAGCCTCTTAACCCTATACTATTTGTTTCAAACTTCATTTCACACTTCTGTCCACCTCTTATAGATATACAATAAAATTAAGTCTTTTTATTTAAAAATCAATAATCGATTGGAGTCTTGATGTCTAATCTGGAAGGGATGGTTGGGAATATCAAAATAATACAAAATAATTCCTTTACTAATATCATGTTCAATCGATTTGACAATTTACTGTAAAGTATGCATCTTGATCTCTTTTCTCATTTTTTATTTTTTTGACTAATTTGAATAATCTATGCTTAAAATTATGAATACAAAGATATATTATCAAATATTGTATTGACTTAAATTCCCTATTAACAACTTTGAGCCAAGTTTGTTTGTGTATTTTTTTTAATCAAGAATGAACAGAGACATAGGCGTGTACCCTGAGTTGGAGTACTTGACTAGTTGACCTACCTATAATTAATTGAATATGGACCCCTAAAACGACTAAATCAAATCTGAATTTGTATAGCAATTTCACCAGTATATAAGTATATTTCACAAGTACATAAGATAATAGATATTTTTTGATATTCAATTAAAAATTGGATATTTAAGATTGTAGTCCGGCTTCTACAAACAAAAATACATTTGATGACTTTTTTAATAATACTTTGCAATAAAGTTATGCTATGATGGATAACAAACGTCGCTAAATATCTAATGTATAGTGCATTAATGCTTGTACATGTGCCATTTGCAATTTTGACTTGTTAGTTGTTTCATTAATGCTGGTAATCATTGCCTCTGTTGGTGACGTGTCTCTGTACTTCCCATTTTTCTTTTCTTTCGTGGTAGCTGTTTCACCAGTGTTTGCGATTTGCAGCTTCCTACCAAAACACTCAAGGAGTTCATGGCGAGTCCGACCCAAATAACACAACAGTGAGCACTCACTCTGTCATAATCTTGTTCCTTCCTCTTTGGTTTTTCATTGTATAGAGTTTCTTAATTACAGTTTTCACATGCAGATATTTGTCGGAGGCTTAGATCCTAGTGTGTCAGATGAGCATCTAAAATCTCTTTTTGGCCAATACGGCGAACTCGTTCATGTAAAGATACCAGCTGGCAAACCGTTCATGTAAAGATACCAACTGACAAACGTCGTGGTTTCGTTCAATATGCTAACAGGTGAATTTGAAAAGGATCAATGAAATTTTCATGATATAGAGTTGAAAATTAGTAGCGATCCTTATGAAACTCTCCTAGCTAAATATCCATCTTGCATGCTTAGTTCAAACTGCTACAGAGCTTCTGTTTTTTTCTTGCACCATTCACTTTGCTTTAAATACATAACACAATGACAATGGCAGTCCTAATACGGTTTTTTTTCAGTCTTTTTAAATGTGAAACGCTACTAGTTGTTAGAATATAGTTTGGCTGATATAGATGAGATGTCGATGTCAGCTCTTTGCCCTCCTGGAATTTAAGAACAATAGGATCTCAATACATAGTACTTGTGTGTCTGATAATTAGTTTCACTTGTAAGGCTTGATTCGTTAAAACTATGGTAAATTGTGTAAAAGAAACTATTGCTGGAATTCCTGAAATTCGTATTGTATTAGGTTGCCTATGTTAGTTTATTTACCTCTTATTTACTGCATACTTAATTTTGTTTGGCAGGACATAATAGTTGAAATTTTCAAAAGAAAAATGGAATCACCCCAACTTGAGCTAAGATATACAAGGTGGTACATAAGAACAAGGATGATAATATTTTATTTTAGGTTGCGCAAGATATTGTGGTTAGTACTGTGGTTTAGGTTTTTTTATTTTTCTTTCAAAGAAAGTTGCGAGAACAAGGATCATTCACGATCAAATTTAATGACTACCAATGAAGCTATTATGTTTGTCTAGATTATGAATTTCATTTTAGTCATGTAATTTCTCATAATACTTATTTTCATTATTAGGTAGTCAAAATTGAAAATCAAATTTTAAGAAAAATAATTATGGGTTAATTTATGGAAAATTGTGTAACGCCGATTAATTTTGAAGGTAATCGTAGTGATGACAAATTATATTATGATGATTATGTTTTGAACAAGAGTGGGTTTTTCAATACATATAGTTGCGGTTAACTTGGCAACAAATGTCAAATTAAAAACACTTCTATGGCGACATATATATTTTGAATAAGCGTAATACTACATAATAAATACAGTGACGATTATCATGTTGTTTTACGATGTAAAGTGTCTCTTTATCTTTGACGTAAGTATCGTCCTTGACCAAACTCAACTTTTGAACGAAACGTTATAGCGACGGAAATTTTATGTCACCTTAGATAAATTCCAGTGTCTATTACCTAATCGTCGACATACATGCCCTTACAGCAACGTTTATATATCAATAGCTACGGTGGAATAGGTGACGCTTTTTAAGCATTGTGGCAAGTACTGTTGACGTTGCTATAGGGGTTTTTGGCCTTGGGTGACGGTTATGTTAACTTCTAGTGACGCATACACAGCGTCGCTATATGTAGTTTTGTTCAGTGGTCTCCTACTAAACCAAATATTAAATATTTACTTAGGTATTTATGTCTTTCCTATCTTTTCTTTTGAGGGTGCTCAAAGATGAATTTCACCTAGTTGACAGAAAGAAGAGTCCGAAAGGACAAGAGAGAAAACAATGAAATAGAAAGACCATTACAAGTGATTGTATGTTTCTAAAATGATCGATCCATGAGTAAACATAAGCCTTAATCGCGAACAAGACAAAAATTCCTTAGCCCATTTTTCTTTTAAATAATCTTCCGGAGTATCAACGGAGAATCTTTGACTTGTATCGAAAAAGGCTACACCCAATTCATTGATGGATAAAATGATTCACCTTATACCCAATGGAACCTGCCAAAATAATGAAAATTGAGGTTCAATTAAATCTATAGCCCACAACCTTCTCATTGAGACCCATTCTGAGTAAATCCTTCATTCTTTCTCTTGAACTCGGAAATCTCCATTCGTTTTGGTCAAATGACCACCACATCCTATTTGAGAATTTTTTTGGCCTCTTCTACACCCACGAGCTCCTAGATTAAGATTGGTGTGTATAATAGTTCTCTTTGATAACCTTGCTAAGAAGTAAGGACTCAATCATTATATCACCTTCCATACTATGTTCATCAACAATGGCTTGTTTACTTGTACTTTTAAAAACCACAATCCTCCTTCAAGCTTTGAACCGCAAAGGAACATCTCCACCCACTATATTTTTTCTTTTTCCCTCCTCAAAGTCACTACTCGAAACTAGTAACTGTCACGACACAAGCTTGTGTTGCAAAACCTGCGCACGTTAACGACAAATCGCGACACGTGATCTGAAACGACGACATATCCGCGACACGGTGAATTTGTGTCGCGACTTAAATCTCGCGACACACTAGCTACACATCTCGCGACACTAGAAAAATTGGCGGTGAAGTCCACGCCTGAGTGAAAATGTGCGACACAATCCTGGTAACACACTCTGTGTCGCGGATTTCGCGACACATCTGCAAGACCAGCTCAAAAACAGCGGCATCCCTACGAGTTTTCGGTCCCAATTTTACGATACATATCCCGTGTCCACGGGAAATGAATCGCGATTGACCAGCCAATTAAACAATAATGTGCATGGTACGATCCAAATCTGCGACACAAATCGTGTCAGCAGGTGTGTCAAATTTTGGGATATGATTTAGTCGTTTTTACTTTGTATTTTTCGGATCGCGACACTTCTCTTCGTCTCCTCTCTTAGAATACGCACATGTATGTATGTCGATCTACAGTCCGACTCTCCATTCCGTCCAAACTTCCTCTCTCTCTCTCGCCTAACCCTTCTTTCCCCCTCTCTTTCTCTGTCCGTCACCCTCACATCCCTCTCTCTCTTCGCCGGCTCTACCACCGCCCTATACACCACCACAACTATCGTACACCATCACAATCGTCGTCCACCACCCCCCTTCCAACTCCTCTCTCTCACCGCCCCCTAAATTCCATCCTAAACCGTCATCCACCACCGGCTCCTCACCGCGCATTGGTTGTCGAGCCGCCGCGGGCTTTTGGTGGTTCCGACGATCTTAGTTCGTGGTGGGCTAGTCGTATTTAACTTTTGTATATTAATTTCAATTTTTTATTTTGTATTGCACATATTATGTGTTGGTTAATCAATTTTTGTTTCGTGTTAGTGTAGGTTTGCAATCGAAATCGAGTTTATCGTCTACGAAGGTATTTAATTAATTTGTTGGTATGATTTACTTATTTGTTGGATGATCAATTGATATGATTAGAATTAATTGGTATGATGTTATATTAAAATTTGTTCTTGGAAATGTGGTTTGATTAATATGATTAACTATTAATTTGAGTTGGTATGAATTTTGCATGTTAGGTTGTTAGATACTGAAATATTTTAAATTGTGTTGATGTAAATTTTGCACGTTAGGTTGTTAGATATTGGTGTAAATGTTAATTTGAATTTATAAGAATTTTGCATGTTAGGTTGTTAGATATTGGTGTAAATGATAATTCCATCGCATGATATGATGATAACATGTTATGCGGTGATTTTGAAGTCGTATGTTTTTTGTTTAAGGGATTAGGTAATTATAGAGGAATATGGGTGATCGTAATAATCGGGAATGGATGTATAGGAAGTATGTGAATGGGTCACTTATGAGGAATTTGAGGATGGTGTCCACGAATTTCTGTTGTTTGCATGTGATCAATTGGCACATAGGAATGGGTTCAAGATATTGTGTCCTTGTACAATTTGCAAGAACTTGTCTTACTCGATGCCGGATGTGGTCAAGGAACACATTTATTATAATAGTTTCGTGAAGAGGTATTACAATTGGTATCATCACGGTGAGCCGCACTATCCCAATTGGCAAATGGAGCCTAGTGCCCCAACCGGACCGATCGAAGATGAGCCCGAAGTTGAGTCGGAAGGAGACGAAGAGTCCGATCCTCCCCATAACTTCGGGGATATGGTTATGGACTTGGGGGCTAATGTCTTGAATCAGGAGAATATGAATGATGATGAAGCAATGGAGGAGGAGGACGATGTAGTGGAAGATGATCGAGTCAATGGAGGACCATCCGCCGGAACCTCCGAATGAGGAGGCTTAAAGATTTTATGACATGAAGGAGTGCGGGATTGTGGCGCCCACTTTCCGACCCCTAGTCGAGAAGGAAAATGGTCCCACTTGTGCCTCGTTCTTTATAATAAAAGGATATGTTAAATATAAAGATACCCAAATTATTACAACAAAGCACACATGTCATGGTATCTATTCAGACGAAAGCATAATTCGTAACTAATATTACACAGCGATAAAAGATAAC
>JANIEQ010000844.1:0-14104 GCA_024708375.1 Oxalis stricta | reverse complement strand
GATGACCTGAAATCACTGCTGTAATAAGTCGGCTCGTCTAGAACATGGTAACCGCCATCCAGAGAAATACTCATTAATCCTAGAGGTAAATTTCTCTTCATTAACTTTTTCACCTTCTGTAAAATCCTTTTTCAGATTATACCATTTTCGGACAAACATACTACATGGCAGAATCCTTTTCTCTACAATCTGAAGAGGGATCACAATCTTTCCTAAACTCAGTTTCATTAGATGCCAGCCTTTCTTCAACATTCAAGATTAATGGATCGTCGAACGGCTCCGCCACGACGAACATTAAATCTTCATTCCATTCGGGATCCAAACCTTACTTGGAGAAACCCTGCTTCTCAAAACCAAATTTCCTAGGATTGCCTTAACCAAATATTCAGGACGAGAACTGCTTGGCGCCAAATCTTGTGCTTTAATCACTCCAACTCTCAGATACCATAATCTAGGAGTCATATAAATTTTGGACTGGGTGTTGACGATTCCTTCATTTCCAACAGCAGCAGAATCCAAAAGCCACGCGTCAGCAAACGATTCATCGGCTTGAGTTCCCATCCAAACCGACAACATCAGCTCTACCGTTATCTTTACACCATTCAGATCCTGCAATTTATACCACTGAGGTGCTAAAGTACTATCCGGGATCACACGCCGGGGAACATCAGCCACGTCGCAAATCACCTGACCGATAATGACGTCATCATTCTCCTCCTCCTCCGTACGATCTCTCATTGAGATTTCGATGACGGAAGCTTGGATTGTCTCTTTGTTGAAAGCAAAGACATGGGGTTGATCGGAATTTGTGGACCCCACGTAGTTTCCGATCTTGACTTGGACAAAAGGGTTGACTACTGAATCAGGAAAGTTTCGAGCTTTGATGACTTTGACGAACAAGTAGCTCATTTCTTCGACAAGATCGAATGATGACGTCAGCCTCTTACTTCCAGAAACTCTTCCATCGCCTATCTTAGGTCCTTGTCTCTTTCAAGGCTAACTCTGAGGAAACTTCTTTCAGGTGGTCGAGCTTTGGTGGCATTTTTCAAAACTGATAAACAAATTACCAAACAATGAGAACAGATTGAGGAGTAGAGAATGAGAAGATATGCAATGAAAAATTATCAGAGAGCTATGTTGAATACTTCTTTTTTCCTCCTAATTAGTACAATTAGTAATTCTCATTTAATTCTCAATTATGTCATAATTTAATGCATATACATTTTTCTGTTTTTTGCTTTTTTAAAATTTGAATTTACTTATTAAGAATTTACGTCTTACCGGCTACGGCTACATATTCATCCCTTTGATCAATTTAGAGAGGCTTAATTATGAGATTAATTCTCTAAAAGCAAGTATAAAAAAGTATATTGTAATCTAAATTCAAATAGCTCCTTGTAGTTTCGATTTCGGTAAGATTTCTCCTCTTATAATGATTATGTTTTAGGAAATTATACTCCTGAAAATTTTAGTTAGAGGTAATTTTACCCCCTACAAAAAATACTTTTTTATCCCCTTCATTATAAATAAAAATAATGTAAATTTCTCATTAATATCTTCTCGCACATTTACTAGGGTGATTATAAACTTTCTAAGGCTTAAAGGGGTTAATTATAGACCAAACTTTAGAGATTTTATTTTCTTCTTCTAATTACATTATGGAAATTGGCTATTACCACACAGAATACTCTTTCCTCCATGACTTTCCTTGCCAATTTGAATTGACTGTACTAAATTTTATTTCAAAAAGAATTGTACTAAATTTAAAAATTTACAGTAATTTTTTTTTAAAAAAATAACAAGGTTGAAGGTCACTATAACAATTTTCAATATTGGATTAAGAAAAATTTAGAAATAAATATTTTGAGATGGAAAAGTAATCTAATTTCAAGATGGTGAAAATTAAATTGGACCCACCAAGACGAGAGCACTTTGGAATTTAGGGTTTTAGATTAAAAATAAAAAAATAAAAAATAACATAGGTTGAAGGTTACTATAAAATTTTCAATGATTGGTTAAGAAAATTTAGAAATAAATATTTTGAGATGGAATAGTAATTAATTTCTAAGATGGTGAAAATAAATTGCAGCCCACCAAGACGAGAGTACTTTGGAACAAAAGGGAAGACATGGGCTCCAATTGGGTGGGATTTCGGTTCATAAACAGTCACGACTTTTTAAATTTATAAAATAGAATTTAAGCTAATTTTTTTATTCCGGTTCAATTATAGAGGTAGGTATTTTTTAAAAATAAAAACATGATTAGAAGAGTAAATATCTTCTATTCAGACTCGTTCCAAAATCAGAACCAACATCGATCGATCTAATTTTGACCCGATTTGAATTTGATTTGTTCCGATTCTGAATCGGATTGTGGCGTCAAGAACCCAACGCACCACATCCACAAGTCCACGGCTCTACAAGTCAAGTTCTTAGATTTGTTATTGTCTCCAAAAAGATTGGACAATAAAGCTCCCAGTTTTAACTGTGAAAAAATAAAATAAATAAATTTATGGATATAAATAATATTCTCTCCGTCTATTATGAATGCACTAGAATCTTCCAATCGCCATCCCCTTCCCTTGGCAAAATAAAAATTAGGGTTTTTGTAGGGTTTAATTCCATCCATCCAATTCTCATAACCTTCAATAATTAAATTACCAACAACCGATCAGCCTATTAAGCACAGATAAATCACAAAAGGAGAAAAAGAAGAACACTAATTTAAGCTAAGGGATGGTTCGCTCTAATGGAGTTAGACTCGCTAAATGTGTTGCTCGGACGCCCCTTCTGTCTCTCTAATCTTCTGGAAGAACCTCGAAACTCGGTACAACCTCCATCTCCCAGTATTGGGCATACGTCAAAATTGAATCTTTCGTTCCGTTGATTGATTAGAATTACTCTTTTTGCAGGTGTGTAAGACATTGTTGGAAGCAGCGGGCATGTAGAAAATTCAACACCAGCGCTTATAATCCTGTCAGAGTTTATTGGAAATCTCAACCAAAAATCAGGTAATGTCACGCATTTGGAACTACTTTTCTTCGGATTGGTGATGAGGATGAAATTGGGTTTCTAGAGAATTATAAAGTTCAATACTTGGTTAATGGTATGTTGAGTTCAAAGTTCAAACTTTTTCCTAGTTTGGCCAGAAATTTGTGTTGTTATTTTTTAAATTTCCTTATTTTTTGGTTTGTTTTCTTTCTTTTCCTTGTGTTGTGACAAAGCTTAGATTACTTTTCAGGAAATGGAGTAAACCCAAGAAGCTGGTTGTTATTGAGTGTTTTGAACAATAATTTCAGCGCAGCAAGGTCAATTCATGGCACTGGTGAGCGATAGTCTGTTCGAAGTTCATTTGTTTTCTTTTTATTATTCTGGTTATTGTCATAATCGTTTGGCAGTAGTTAGTACTCTTTCTGATTGAGATGATTGCTTTCCCACTTGTTCGGTGCAGCTTGTACAGCTAAGGATTATTATGAGACTCTTGGTGTTAGCCAAAGTGCAAGTCCATCAGAAATTAAGAAAGCTTACTATGGGGTAGGCTTCTTTCTGTTCTCTATATTTCTAGTTATGGCATGTTGCTGATGGAAAAGACATGACTTGATTATATTTGACTTGATTCTGCAGCTAGCTAAGAAACTTCATCCAGATATGAACAAGGATGATCCTGATGCTGAGAAGAAATTTCAAGAAGTTTCAAAGGCATATGAGGTAAGTTTTCTAAACTTTGATGAGCATGCTTCAAAAGCATTTGAATTATAGTCTGAGCAAATCTTTATATTTTGTTTTGAATTAGGTGCTGAAAGATGACGAGAAGCGTGCTCAATATGATCAGGTTCTATGCTATATTATTATGTTTTTGTGACCAACTTCGGATCTATTTTTGTTCAGCTCACATGAATGTTTCCACTTTTCTCTACTTATTATGTCATTGATTTGTTTCTCATGGACGTGAAGCAATTAAATTTTATCTTTGTACTGATGATCATTATGTCTACAATTTTGTAGGTTGGCCATGATGCATTTGAGCAACAATTTAGCACTGGTGGCGGCTAGGTGGTGATCCTGGATTCAATCCTTTTGCTGATATGTTCAGAATGAATGATGTAATTTCTCTTTGTGCAGATCTTTCTTAGCAAATTAATGAGGGCTTCTTTCATCTGTGCCTGATGGTAAATGTATCAATTTTTCCCCTTTAATGAGATATGTCTATTCCTTTGATATTATCAGATATTTGGAGAATTTTTCAATTCAAGGATGGGTGGCAATGATGTCAAGGTAACTGTTTTTTGCTATTGTGCTTGTGTTCTTTGGGTTAGCTGAATCTTTGATGTTCTGCCTTTCTAAGTTTAGAATAATTTTGACATAGGTTGCTTTGGAGCTGTCCTTCATGGAAGCTGTTCAAGGATGCACCAAAAATGTTACCTTTCAAACTGAGGTTTCTTGTGATGCATGTGGTATGTCAGAGTTCTCTCTTTCTTTTGTCGGCACTTTCCTACTCTTTTGCCATTTCTCTGTTTTCCTGTTGGTGTTGGCCTTCATAAGTTATTTCACCTTTAATTATTCCTGGAAGGAAGAGTTCCTCATTTGAAACTGTTTCTGTACTCTTGTAGGTGGAGCAGGTGTCCCCCCTGGAGTCAAGCCTGAAACTTGCAGACGCTGTAAAGGTTCAGGCATGGTTAGTATGTTTGTGTAATAGATTAATAACATGTCTATAGAATGTTTGTCATTCTTGACATATTGATCTTTAATGCTTTCAGGATACCATCCAATCTGGCATGCTCAGTATCAGGACAAATTGCCGTCAATGTGGTGGAACTGGTAAAATTGTGAAGGTATTCCTTTCTGCTTCCTTTTTTCGTAGGTTAGGCATATCCTGACATCTGAATTACATTGGCATCCTTTTTTCGCTGACAGAGTTGTCTTGTTTACTGATTTTTTTTATTTTATTTTTGGTATCAGAATGTTTGCAAGGTATGCAGAGGAGCTAAAGTAGTTAGAGGAACTAAGACGGTCAAGGTGGACATCATGCCAGGTGCGTTCTCAAGCGTGTCTGCTAAATAATTACCCTTTTCCTGTTATCAATCTGTTGTTTTAAAAGGATTACTCTTGTTGTTCAATTTTTGTATGGATTTGGCCATGCGCAGGAATTGATGACAACGAAACCCTGAAGATGTATAGAAGTGGTGGAGCAGATCCTGATGGGAATCATGCCGGAGATCTTTATGTGACCGTTAGGGTAATTTGTTGAGTTTTTTTCTAAGATCACTGTTAGTAGTTAATTATAATTTCTGATGTGTTTGGAAGTAACTTTCAAGTTTTGGTTTTTATAGGTTCGTGAAGATCCTGTTTTCCGCAGAGATGGTCCTAACATTCATGTAGATGCAGTTTTGAGTGTAACTCAGGTACACATGCATGTCTTGATATTTACGTTTGCAGAACATGTTCCATCGATGTCTTTTTTCTTATTTGGTGTTTTGTAGGCAATTTTGGGAGGAACCATCCAAGTTCCAACTCTTACAGGAGATGTTGTTCTTAAAGTCCGTCCTGGAACACAACCAGGCCAAAAGGTGGTTCTCAAGAAAAAAGGTGTGAATACTTGATTTGACTCATTTGTTGATAATTTGTGTCTCCACATAAATGCTTTTTAATTTATCAATTATCATTATTATCGACTGGGCAGGGATTAAGACACGAAACTCTTATTCCTTTGGAGATCAATACGTGAATTTTAATGTCAGCATTCCAGCGTAAGTGGAGTTCTTTCATTTTTATTTTTGTATTCACTCGGTGAAATGTTTTAAGTACAAGTAATTATTTTTGTTACTTTCATTTTGGTTCAGAAACCTTACTCAAAGGCAGCGAGAACTGATAGAAGAATTTGCGAGAGAAGAGCAAGGAGTAGGCGATAAGCGCTCTGCTGCTGGAGCATCTAGCTGAGATTTTACCAGAAAGCTCCCTCGAAGTTTTGTAGGAGAAAATGTTTACACTTGAAGTTGCCATACTTTAGACCTATTGTTTAAGCATTAGGCATGTAACTGACAATTATTATTTACTTGTCCCTTGAAAGCCAAGTTTGTTTTTGGCTTTTATGCCTAGCGAAATTTATTTAGCTGATTCTGTACATGTAGTTTACTTTCAATATATGGTTTTGGACTAAAATGTGTGCAATAAAAGCTTAATAAGAATCACAAGTTTTATTTAATTAAAGAAGGGTATAAGGGTCTATTTGGTCATAGAGTTTTGGCAAGTATTTTCGGACAGTGGGATTATTATTTTTCATATTGTGGTCCAGACGTCCAGTCACACGTTCTCGGCATAATATTCACAAACCAAAAAAATCTACGACAGACATGGGATTTGGTGAAAAATGTTGTTGCTTGTAAATGGTTGTAAAGGGATTAAGCGGACGGAGTGTCGATCGCTAAATAGCGCGGCTTGTCGTAAAAGGGTTCACGCAATGCCTGGAATTGACTTTCACTTGACTTTCAGCCCACAACAGTATGTACTCATTCTCTGACTTTGGCTCTTCAACTTAATTGGCCTCATTCACAACTGGATGTCAATAATGCGTTCCTTCGAGGCTGTCTTGATGATGAAGTCTACATGATTCAACCTCCAGGTTTTGAAGATGCCTCTCATCCCTCTCACATTTGCAGATTAAAAGAAGGCAATCTACGGTCTTAAACAAGTACATCGCGCTTTGGTACAATGAATTGAAAGGTATCCATTCTATTGGGATTTGTGAAATCTGAATTCGATAGGTCATTATTTATTCGACATGGGGTTGCGACGACTATCTACTTATTGGTATATGTCGATGACATAATTATCACCGGAAGCAACACCAATGTCGTCGATCAGGTCATTCATTCTCTTGCTAATCCATTCTCAATCAAACACGAGCGATCAAATTAACGTAAATACACCCCTCATTTGTGTAACGAATGAAATTGATTGTAAATTCTTGAGATAAAAAGTTCTTAAGACGTGTTTGAAAAATTAATTCTCACCCAACAAATCCATATAATTCATTTGCATGCTTTTCTTTCTTCTTCATCTTTTTTTTTTATGTTTGTTCATCTGTGCTTTCAATCCGTCAATATTCAGTAATCTGGCCACACGAAACAAAATTCTCCAATCACTGCATAAAACACTGGCTAAATAATATGTACAACAATTTTAAATGGTTCACATTTTCACAATAAGCAGAGGTTCAAATCTCGAAATTTCTACAAACTATGCAGTAATTAATCTCTCAGCATCCAAGAGAACTTGAGTAGATTATTTTGATAGTGGTGTTGCTATGTTTGAACTTCTCTTTGATTTTCTGCAACTCGGACTTGATCGTGACGCTGGCCATCTCTTCAGAGGTCATCATGATTAGTTTCTCTGGCTTTACTTCTCCAACAAGAACCTTCCTCCTCAAATCTGGGTTTTTCGTATCCCTCAAGTTGAACAATATGGATCTGTACTTGAGTTTCTTTAACTCCATTAGAAGGACCCATCTTCTCAAACATGGCAGATTCCACTAACTGACGCAATGTAGCGAGGATCACAAGGAATCAATTTCCTTTTCAACTTTACCAACTTCCGCAGCAACCTTAGACAAGGATTCAGCTAGAATCCCACGAACCTTTTCAAGCAAGTTACCTTCTTCCTTGAGCAACAAGGCAGCTTTAGATTCAGCTTTTCTTGCTTTTGTGTTCGACCGTTGAGTCTTTTTTTTTTTACGCCGTTTAGGGACGGAGACAGAGAAAGTTTCGTTGTTGTTCTCCAGTTTCTCCCAAGATTCGAGAATGGAAAGAGCCATATCCTTAATTTCATCGTAACGGTGACAACTGAATTCTCCTCGAAGCAAAGTGCAAACATTAGTCTTGGCGAGTCTCTCTGGCGTGACGGGAAAGGACTTTAGCTTCTTCAAAGCATCAACGCAACGAGCAACTTCTGGGCTGTTGGATAGAACGCCGTAGAATCAAAATAGCATCTGAAGCTTTCATGGCGGCATTAAACAAGTGCAGAACTTCCTTGTCCATGGTTTCTCTTTTCTCTCTAATTAAGCAACTTCTTTTGTTTTGGAATGCGTAATAGGTTTTTTTGGTCTTTGTGGGTTTGATTTAATTAATAAAAAAACATACTATCCATGCACACATATATATATATATATTATATTATAACCGCCTCCTAGAATTCTCCTATTCAGAATAGGAAATTTTCAGATGTATCAAACTACTGTTTATTCATGCTATATATACTTTCAGGAAGGCATTATTTTCCAGTGTCTCTAACGTATTTGTTTTGTTTGGAATCTTAAAGTTTTTGATAATGGAGAAGATGAATGTTAGCTTAGAATGTCAGGAGGAGAAGAAGAAGGAGATAGAAGCCAAAACGAAAATTTGCAATTCTCTCGGATCCCTTTCGATTGTCGATGATGATGGTACCAGGAAAAAAACTGTGCAACGAAAACCAATATTTAGAATCAACAATTTCCCGGACAACCTATTGATTGAAATTTTTCAAAGACTATCGGATGCAAAACTCGTCATCCATTGTCAGTTGGTTTGCAAGCATTGGTATGGAATCTCTGCTTTATTATCTACTAATTGGTTTATTACTGGCTTTATTCGTGCACATATGAATAAAAATAGTACTATTCCTAAGCTCAGTTTTTTCTTGTCGATATCTCTCAAATCAGTTAGAGAAATTTTCCCTGCTGATCATCTCCCAGAGACTAATGTTAAAATCGTTGCATCGTGCAATGACTTGATTCTTTTGCCGCATTGGTAAAATATACTATGTTTGTAATCCGCTCACGCAGAAATATGCTGCCCTAGCTTCCGTTCATCCAGAATAGATATTATTATGAACCTGCAATCTATGGATTGGTGTGCAATCCTTATATTGTGTATAATAATAAGGTGGATAACAAATCATAAGGGGAGGATTTGGATATTGTTAACATTGACCCTCACTATAATTATAAGGTTGTAATCTTCCAGCCATATTATAAATATAAATACAACCGCAGGATTGATTCTATATATTTGCGTGTATTTTCATCTGAAACCAATAAATGGTCTGGCACTACTGTGTAATCAGCCAATAAATTCGTACTATACATCATCAAAGGGAGATGATAATCGGAGTATGATTGTTTATGAAGGGCTTGGATTTTGGGTCACCACAACGAATTCAGCTATTGGTATTCTACAACCTCATGAAAAGAATAGAGGATCTATTTTCCGCCACATTGAAACTCCTATGGTTTGTGAAAACCTCGGTTGGACAAGAGTAAAATATTTGAGCAGGCCTCGCCTTGGAGTATTCCAAGGTTTCTTGAGATTTTTTGCTTTGATCCTTCCTTACTACGAAGAAGAATCCATCAGTGGATCTGCTCTTAGCCATCAACATATCGCTGTTATTGTTTGGGAGCTTTGGGACTTGGATTCAAGAGATTGGAGTTTGGTGCACAATTTTAAACTTCATGACTTGAAGTGAACCGGCAGTTGTTGAAAGATTATTGTGATATATGGTCCCCCGGATTAAACATGTGTTATAATGGTTATAATTTTGAACTTCCTATCAATACTTGGATTGTTCTGAGAAATCGACCAAGATGATGGTACTGTCATTTATATCAAAACTATCGGGGTCTACTTATTATCACGGAAGATTTGACACGCTAAGGTGCAACCTGAAGAGAAAGAAATTGATTCAGATTGAAGGACGAGAAGGATAAAAATCAAAGACCGTTTTCCGGTGCCTTCCCGATTATGGCTCCGGTGTGGCCTCACCAGTTCGTCCATTAGATTGTTGAATTGAACTACAGCATGGAATTGTTTTTTAGTTTGCTTGCAGTTGAACTTGGTTAACAATATACCTTGTTTGTTATCAATAAATTGTTTTTTTATTACATTATCTTGAAATTTTTATAGGACGAATTGTATGTGCTACTTGAAAATTTCAAGTTGAAATACATTGGTATTTATGCACAAGAGTGACATTGTGGCCATTCCTCTATGCAGAAAAATTTGGAATGCAATTATTATGTAACTAGGTCCTAGTGGTATGATTTTTTATTTTTTTGATTTTTTTGACATTCCTAACTGATTCGAAACTTCCGTAGAAGAGGAGGCGATGTCTTAACAATTAGACCACTATCTGATTGGCGGTATGAATTTCGGACTAGCAGTTGCATGAACAACTAACAAAGTATGAGGATGTCTAAATGTTCTTCTGTCATCAATTAGGTGATGATCGGAATTTTTCCTTTTAGTTCGACCCTTGGCTTAATGGTAAGTCTATGGTGACCGGTTTCCAAATGTCTGTCTATATATTGGAGATTCGATTTTCCTTTCTTTTTTCAGTTATTTTTTCACACCCCATCTTGTCCCACAAGTATCATCTCTTCAGAAATTTCTTGAGTAACAAGCATCCATTAGCATTGCTGCTAGCTTCTTTGTTTGTTCATTAGGAAAAGTAAGACGGGTTTTTTTAATCGTTTGGATTGGAGATATGAGCACGGACAGTAAGTTTCTCCTTCAAAGCATCGTGAATGCTAAGGAGACATATCCTTCTTTCACGATTACAATTTGATGCTAACTAAATCTCGAAACAGGAAACAATTTGATGCCAACAATTATCTAGAAAATCTCACCATTACAAAAAACTTCTTTCACCATGTATGAAAGAAAGATTAAATGACTTCGCTATATTATTCATTCAAAAATGAGAAATTAGAAAATTTTTTATAGTAAAAGTCGTCTCAAAAGCTGAAAGAAAAAAATATCATTTCAACTTTTTTCGAAAGTGTCATTTTGGTGTGTCGCCTGAGGCTGCCTCCAAAATGGTTGAGCCGCCACCGCCCTGTGGTCGAGTCAATAAGCCCCGAGCTGCTGCTTTCTTGCGAGCTTCGGCCGTCGCACGGGCTCCCCTTTCATCAAAACCTCTTACTCGAGGAAGAGACTCGCCACTAACAGATCGGTTGACGGCAGCACAACCTCGAATTCCCACTGCCAGACCCTCCTCCGGCTATAGCAGCAGCTTGGAATGCATGCATCAGGTCGGGATGCGCCTGAGTACGAACATAAAATTATTTTGTCAGCCGATCAGTGAGTTTAAAACAATTGCAGCCAAAATGGTGGGGAAGAAAACCCCAACCTTCAAGATTTCAATAGCCTTTTGAGCAGCAATAGGATCCATAGCTTGACCCTTCTGTTTGAGAGCAGTCATCTGTCAAACATGAAATAATTTAAAACCTTGAAAGATGGCAAGAAACAAATAATACAAAATAGCAATACAAAAAAGAACAAACCTCAAGTTCACGCATCTTAAACGTCTTGAGCCAGTTTAGTGAGTCATTGGTCCTTGAATCCTCCTCACCAAACTGTTTGACAAGTATATCGTAGGTTTTCTTCTCATGCTGTGCATTTCATAAAACAAAACTAGATACCCTTCCCCTTTATTGTTAAAAACATACTAAAAGAGAGACTATTTTTAGAAAGACATGCCTGATGTGAAGCCTTGTAGGCACCCATACAGTTGAAAGCAACTGCGAGGGCATGGTAGCAAACAGCAGTCTGAATATGTTCCTCTCCAAGTATCCTCTCATTCATTTTTGAGTGCCTCATGCAAATAGCGCAAAGCAATATTCATCTTTCCTATATCTTGGTACATCATTGCAACATTTATGAAAGTGGCAGCTACGTCAGGGTGATCTGGACCGGAAGATGAGCTTAACAAAAACAATGCTCGGCACATGTGTTGTAAAGCAAGGCCTGTTCGATTAAGTCCATGGTAGAAAAGAGCCATGTTCCCGTAACTGAAGAAATGGAAGTCAGGTCAGAAATTAAATATAGATATATATACACATAGTCATTTGCATCAGGAATTTGGCTAACAAAATCACATGACAGAGAAAAGACGGAAAAGAGTACCTATGAGCAGTATCGGGATGATCCAATCCTAAGCAACGTTCGTTTATGATTAATTCCTTGTGCTGTTGCATGATAGCAGCAGGCATGTCACCAGCATGATATAATACCATAGCAAGGTACCTGAAATTTAGAAAGTATTGTGAAAAAACAGAGCAAAACAAGAAATGTCAACGCCAACAAAATAATATAGACACCGACAAAATGAAAAGAAAAGGATTTTTGGTGTGAATAAGTACCGGCAACAGTTAGCAACCTCACGATGCATTGGACCAGTCACCTGAAATCCACAGAATTATTAGTCAACACGTAAGAGAGTTACCAATGTGGTTAGCGAATAAAATAAAATTGAATACCTGTTGAAGTATTGCAAATGCGTCAGAGAATAATAAGTAGGCTTCATTTAGCATACCCTGGAACAAATCATGCACGATTTAGAAAACATATACACTCCATCCAATGAAACAATTTAGATAGATTTTACTCAATTTCTCGGCAAAGAAATAAAATTCCAACAGGAAAAAGAAAAAAAAAAAAAACAGTAGTTCATCAGATCAAGCCAAAAAAACACAAAATATTACCTCAGCTAACTGAAATTTCCCAAGTTCAATTAGGTCTTTAGCTTCAGAGCTTATAGGAACAGAGTGTTTAACTAGAGGTTGCAGATTCATGATGTCCGTTGCTTGGAAAGGTAACGCAGCATTAAAATCATATTTGCGAGCTACAATTGTTATTCCAACCTGTTGAAGCAAAAAAAAACAAAAGGTGAGGAACTTGATAAAAAGTAAGGAACTTAATAATGTATACAGGAACAAAAGCAATGCCGGAGACTACTTAAAATCATGACAAGCATATATCTAGATTTACACATTAAAAATAAATAGCATCGGAAACAAAAACAAGTTATGAAGAGATTTCAGATACCATAACCAACAAGAGATAGTCAACTGGAATCGAGGAACTTTACCTTTTGACAAACGTTGCGCAAAGCTGTAACTTTCTTTACTCGTTCCCGTGCATCCTCTGGCACCTCAAACTACACCCAAAAGATAATTTTTTTTAACAAATTATCAATACCAGTTTTTGACAACCGACATGTTCGATATACACCCGGACACAATAAAATTACAATAGCACGAATAAGAGGGAACGGGGAACGTCCAGCCATCTCTCAATTTTTTTCTCCTAGGGGTCAAACTGATCCTTAGATACAGTAGAGACGAAACTGGACTTAATTCCCCACTGAGCACTATGCGAGAACATAAAACTGGATACCTTATATTTGAGTTTAGCGAACTCCTGAATGTCAGACCACAGTGTGTCAGAGCTAATATTCATATATGACGAGTGATTCTTCTTTGATGATCTCCCACCTTTCAACCTGGATTGGGGCCTAGAAGTCTTTCCTGAAGAATGGTGCCCAGTTTGATCCTGCGAATGTAAAACATAAATCATCATCTCCTATTGGACTCATCAAATTAAATTTATCCACCAATGCTTCCACAGAAGCTTGGAGTTCAATGATCCTTTGCTAATTTCTAACATAGAAATTCCTTTGCCTGATCATGAAGACATGATCAGGGTTTTTACTTGTAGAAGGCAGTATATGCAGAGCATAAATATTGCCTGTTAAGAAGGTTTCTGAAACAAATCATGAAACTACATATTTTGTTGAACATACTTTCTTCTGCAAACGGGAAAGTGGGGTACTGGCACTGGCTTTGATACCGACAGCTTGACACCTTCCAAAAAGGCAATTCAGAAAATGAGCCATTGCCAAACCAAGATCATGATCTTCTGTATCCCGTAAAACATCCTGCCGAATCACAAAACAGAAGATTGATGGATGAAAAGGATATATGTACCATATGAATGAATATTAGGGTCTCACATATTTATCTACCTTGTGTCAAATATGACTCGACTGAATTACGAATAAGCTTAGAAAGTTTCGAGCAGTCAAATCCAACTTCTACATGAAAATAACTAAATTTGGGCCATACTTATTCTACTACATATTAGACATGCATAAGTTAGACATCACTGACAGAAAAAAAAATCATATAACTTATGAAAACAAAGTTGAACATAATGCTTTATAAACTTTTTAATTCTTTTCAGTCATTTTTTTTAACTCGTCCGAGTCACAACTCGTCTTGCTGAGTGACTCGTACT
>JANIEQ010000841.1:0-21086 GCA_024708375.1 Oxalis stricta | reverse complement strand
ATTCAATGATGGAATGGCTGGCCAAAGCAAGCGGATTATATCGGCCATGCGGAAGATGTATTATAAAGACGGACTTAAAAATATCGGAACTTTGCTTGATGTAGGAGGTGGAAATGGAGATGTAATAGTGGATATTGTGAGGGATAACCCTCATATTAAAGGTATTAACTTCGATTTGCCTCATGTCGTCTCGACAGCTCCCGAGTGTAATAATGTGGTCACGCATGTTGGAGGCGACATGTTCCAAGCTATTCCGAATGCTGATGCAATATTCATGAAGGTACATAATAAATTCACAAATAAATCTATGTCCTTAATAAAAAAATAAATTGGAAACTATATATATAATTTGATTCTTTATTTCTTATAGTGGATACTGCATAATTGGAACGACGAAGAATGTGTCACAATCCTACAAAATTGTAAGAAAGCATTACCGAAAGGAGGGAAGATAATTATTGTCGACATGGTGGTGAATCCGGATGACACCAATGAATTCGAAGTTCTTATCGATCTTTTGATGCTTGCAACTACTACCGGTAAAGAGAGGACTGAGTCCGAATGGAAGAAGCTACTCGGTGAGGGAGGCTTTCCTAGTTATAAAATTTTTGAGTTAAGTCCTAAAGTGCACTTAATCAGAGGCCTATCCACAATGACCAATATATATAAATGTCTGAGTGTGTTTGTGTTTGTTTGTAATTTGTGTGTAATATTATATTACCTTTGTGTTTGGTCTCAAATTGCTTTAACTATGCTCTGGCATTCTAGAAAATAAATGTAATATATAAGTTCTATTGAGTTTGAATAAAAATTGAATTGTTCCAATCGTAGAGAGTTGAATTGTCGAATTGAATTTTAATACGTGTCTATTAATTTTTATTATATTTATTATAAATACAAAATAGAAATTAGATTTCTAACCTGCATGCTTTTGTCCGATCGATTTCTAACCATTACATAATCATACATAGTATAGTATTCCCACTAATTAAACTTTTTCTTAACACAAAATCCTAATAATCCTAAAGCTCAGGTTTTCCTAGGATTTTAATTTCCTATTGAGCTGCTAGCTAGTTACAACAAAAAGACGTGGCCCGGCCCATATCTGAGATGAAAAATTGGGTGTATATGTGTTTTAATTAATACTACTCCCAGTATCAAAATACATGAACATTTTCTAATTTTATATTGATTTATATGGACATGCATTTGGTCAATAATTTTCATTAAATATATATAAATTTGAATGAATCAAAAACTTAAAAAATATCATATATTTTGAATACTTGATGAAATAAGAATAATCACTCGATCAGTCCTCATCTAAATAACTAAATAGTACCCTCACCATCATTGATTCATCTATCATCTCAATCAGCTGTCTGGCGTTTCTTCAAACACTGGGAAAACTTTTCAAAACTGCACAAATTAAACCCACAAAACTACAAACGAAGTGATACATATGGTGACAATACGAAAACGTTTGCATAATAACCAAAAAGTTGTAATTATTGTAATAAAAAAGAGTTATAATTATCTCACACATGGATCATTTTGACATTTATAAGCAAGGTAGCATTTCTATAATTAGTAAAAAAAATCTATTTATTGTTTGACTTTTTATCCTCTACAGACTAGTATTTTTTAATGGAAGTCAAATCAATCAACTGACTTTTCTTTATTTTGGTCTTAAAAAAGATTACTAGTACTATTCAAGCTTTGACTTTTAGAAAACGATACAATAGAGATAAATCAAACAGTAACGTAACAAATTAATACAAGTTGTTACTTTTTTTATATATATTTCTTATCTATATTGTTTGGATGTTGGACTTGGGAATACTAATTATAGTCAACCTAGTAATATATTTATGGTTCATCTAAAAATCTTTTGTTACAAAAATGCAGCTCGCTAAAATTATTAGTCCAATTGTCAACTGATAAATTTAGTCATCAAGTCAATTAAAGCTGTGATCTAATATTGATTAGATAAATTTTCACTTGGAAAGTGAATTTTGGATGAATAGTTTGAATTAATTTTTTATTAAAAATAAAAATAGTCATCCAAATATTTCATTATACAAGGTAATCATATATTTCTCTTCTTGCAAGACAATAGTTATTTGAAAGAGTGCAAAACGACGTCATTCCACAAAGGGCTCTTTTGTTTTTTTCAAATAAAAATTGGGGACCTTTCTAGCATTTTGTGTAGTGTTTTTACAGGCGTGTACATGTAATATGACATGTGGCAAATTGTAATTAGTTTATATTGATGAGTCAGCTCCACGTCGTTCATATCTAACGGAGTTAGGGTGTGGCCCTTTTTACATGTTAACGGCCCAACTTGGAGGACTTTCTACCTATTAAAAAAAGTAAAGGGGTGGTGTGAATTAAAATTTGCTAGTCAAGGGGGCCAAATACATAGTTTGTCCAAATAATAATATTTTGTTTTTTTAGACAATCACTTTTTTTTTTACAAATTCTTAATACAAACTATTCGATTAAAGTCCGTTCTCCCCGTAGTCGAATTTAAAATCTCTCGATGGGGGAAATGACTATAGCCATCACTCTTAAATCTTTACGCATGTACCCCCTTCACCAATTTAATCTTGCTATATCATGCCAAGGTTTTTTTCATAAATACAATTCAATCTCTATAAATTAATAATGTTGATTCGTGAAATTTTATTAATTTAACGAGATATTAATTAATCGCGTAAATTAATAATTATTAATTTATATAGTATATAGTTTATATCTCTATTATATGAATAATGACCTTGATATATATGAACACTAATTTATATATATTAAGTATTAATCATGCATATTAATTAAATTCATGTATTTTTATTGATTAATTTTTAGTATTTCATACATATCTCATACGAGCTTTTAAGATGCATTATCGTCGACGATTTTATCGAAATCCTTTGGAGGGTTTTGAAATTGAGAACCCAAATCCATAAAAGATTAATGTTTAAGATGCAATGAATCTTGCAATCTCGACATGAAAAATAGATGTCCACTCAAGTACTATTGCAAATTGTTTTAAGCATTGTAAACTTCGATTGCTAGATGGTGAATCATCGAAAAATCAAGAACAAATGAGAACTCTACACCGAATTTTCTTAATGCAGTAAGAAATGTTAGAGATGAGATTTAAGGTGATATTAATTTTAAAAAGAAACAAGTAACATTAGATTCATATTTTCAGAAACTTGTTTAGTTTAGTTATGAATTATGTATAAAATATTTTGATACAAATCATGAATTATTAATTTATATGTCAAATGGGATCTATATGAATTTATTTTTTTGTATTATCTTATAAATTTAGCGAATTATTAATTTATCACGTTGGTCCCGACTCGAGATCGAAAAAAATTATTATTTTAACGAGATTATTAATTTATCGAGTATTAATTTATGAAAGTTTCCCGTATTTGGTCGTGTTTCAGCAGACTTCACATGTCATCATTACATTATTTTATGAAATTCATTAATTACTTATATGAAATATGATTCGTTTTGCAAAAAAATTAATTAATTTGCAAATGATTGAAATTCATTAATTACTTATAAAATATCAATTAATACTTACTAGTTGTTCTTGCGGAGATCATTATTATTTCCAGTTATGAATAACCAAGTCCTCTTAATTATGAACAGTATTTTTTTTTTTATGAACATTAGTTTTAGGTAGGAGAGAAATGGACAATTTAATGCTCTTGTAGAAAGTAAACAAATAATTTTTCCGTCCCTTCTTGAAGTGTCAAATTTCATAAAAGAAAATTTCTTTTATTAAATGTTATTTTAAAAATTTAAAAAAATTTGAAGTGAAATTGTCCATTACAATTTTATCACTTAAAAAGTTTATTATTCTCCATTCTTTTTTTATTATGTGTTAGGTTTTTAATTTGGACTTTTCTTTTTCTACTCAAATATATATTATTATCTTAAATGTGAGCTATTTTGATCTTTTTAATTTTGATGAAATAAATAGAATTGAAACTCAAAAGGGATGAAGTACACATTATCGATTTTTTAAGATCGCTAGTCTCTATATTCTAATTAACAAAGAAGATTGATGCAAGCTTTTTATAAAATCAGGTCATTACTACATTTTTTATTTTGATAAGCGAAAATTTTATTAACAATGTTAGGTAGCTAGAGCTTAGAATGAATAATAAAGACACTGCTATAATCAAGATATATATATATATATATATATATATACACACCACTAGTCCACTATTCCAGAACAAAGTTTTCCTATAAATTAGGGCAGTGATTTTCAAGACATTCCTATCAAATTATAATTATGTCAGAGTAAGTACTAACCCCTATTATTCATAAAAAAGGAATAGAGAATGGATAAATCAAAATATGCAGCCTTCCAAACACCAACACTCTTTTTAAGGGTATGTCAGGATTAGCAAGTTCTATGGCAATCAGATGTACTATAGAACTCGTTTAGCTGACATATTACACTCTCATGAAGGTCCCATTACATTATCTCAATTAACTTCATCGATAGATTCACAGACGTCTCCTGACGCCTCCATCCTAAAACGTGTCATGAGAATGTTACTACATGATAAAATCTTCACCGCACATCAACCATCACATGAAGGAGAAGAGATTCTGTATGGAACTACGGAGATGTCTTCGTGCCTTGTCGACGATGGAAGCTTGTATAAAAGCCAAGCATCTATAACTTTCCTTCATTCCCATCCTTCCATGATAACTCCATGGTGTTTCCTAAGCCAATGTGTGAAAGAAGGTGGTTCGGGATTTGAGAAAGTTCATGGCTGTAAGATGTTTGACTTCTTCACAAAGAACCCGGATCTCGCCTGGGGATTTAGCCGTGGTGCGGAAGCTTTTACCAAGATGCTGGCAATGCGAAATATGTATTCAAATCATGGCATGGTAGCATAGCACAAGCTGATGACATCGGCTATGCGAAATATGTATTCAAAAGATGGGGCTTAAGAATATCAGATCTTTGGTTGATGTATAGGAGATGGAATTGGAGATATAATATCGGATATTATGAGCGATGATCCTCAGATTAAAGGTATTAATATCGATTTGCCTCATGGTATCTCTAAGTCGCCCAGGTGTAATGGGGTCACACAAATTTGGAGGCGATAGGTTTGAAGCTGTTCCAAATGCTGATGCAATATTCATGAAGGTAAATATTTATTTACAAACAAAATATTGTTTGTTACCTCAATGACAAAAATAGGGAACTATATATGTATATAAATAATTTGATTCAGTATACCTTATAGCGGATACTGCATAATTGGAGCGACGAAGAATGTATCAGGATCTTAAAAAATTCTACGAAAGCATTACCCAAAGAAGGAGGGAAGATAATCATTGTTGATATGGCATGTGAGTCCGGACAACAACAATGAATTCGACATTCTTCTCGATCTAATGATGCTTCCATTAACTAGTGGCAAAGAAAGGACAGAGTCCAAATGGAAGAAGCTTCTGGGAGAAGGAGGCTTAATTTCCTCGTTTTAAAGTTGTGCTTGGTCCTCGAGTACACTTAATTGATCAGGCCTTTCCAGACTGACAATCTTCATACATCTTCAATATTATGCTCATGTATTATAAAAATAAATGTAATAGTAATAAGTTAAATCGATCGAGCTCATTAAAATGAGCTGCTACCATTTGTTATTATAATGATCGAGTCTAGTCGTGTCGAATAATTGATAATTCCGACTGAAAGCCTTAATTCTCTAAACTAAATAAAAATCAATCGTACGATAAAATAATAATAATAATAATAATTTCCGACCGATCTTTGGGACGAATCACAGAAAATAGCAAAATACTAGAGTTAAATTCGGACACAGGATTATGAAATACTAGAGTATAAAATATAAAGTCAAAGCACAGGGATTGAGACAGCGGGTATAAAATATATCAATCAATATGAAAACCGTTTTGTAGGTGATTTATAATGAGCAAATTATAAAAATATACTTAAACTCTAAAAATTTTCTGCTGTAGATAAATATATATATGTTTTGAAAATGATATTTTGAGACAATTAATTTAATTATATGATTAATCATATTTAAGTAAGATCCAAAATGGCATTTTCGAGACTACTATTCACATAGTGTATTTTTGTGTGCTTAATTAATAAGACTCGAAAATGGGATTTTTCGAAAATACATTTTTTTAAATTAATTACAATTAAAAGTTTCGAAAATGATATTTTCGAAACAAGTTTTCTATGTTCACTACCTAAAATTGCCATGTATAAAAGTGGCGATTTATAAGTACTAGTTGTTCTTGCGGAGATGGATCATTATTATTTCTGGATTTGAGTAACTTAATTATGAATACTAATGTTAGGCAGAACTAAAGAAATGGATAAATTAATGCTCCAGGAAATAGATATGCGGCATATATATGCCCCTTCATTTTGCTAAAGTCGACGTTAGGGCTTAGGCGCGTTGACGGAAGATTATAAAGTACTATGAACCCTAATTTTTGGCGGACGTAGAAAAGGAATATATCGGAACTAGGGGTTCAATTATATCGATCTGTTATTTTAGGCACAAGGTATTATCGTACTTCTCATTTGGGCATATGGATGATCGATCTTTCTCCCATTATATATTAAGCTAGCACATTTTTAATATTGAAACAAAAAACATAATAACAAGAAGATATATATGTGCATACTATGGAAGGAGCTAAATTTCAATCCATGGCAGAAAGCCAAGCTCCCATTTGGCGAAGCTTATTAGGTTTTGCACATAGTATGGCACTAAAGTGTGCCGTTGACTAGTCTACTCCTGATGAATCCTCTCTAAAGCGTCTCATGAGATTGCTCGTAGAGGATCAAATCTTCCCCGAGCACGTCTATGGAGAGGGAGAAATCCTCTATGGACCGACGCAGGCATCATAATGGATTCTCGACGACAAGGAGAGTAGCCTTTCACATTACATCACTTTGCTCATCAATCCAACAATGATGGATGCTTGGAATAGCCTAAGTAAGTGTGTGACGGAAGGCGGTTCAGGATACGAGAAAGCTCATGGTTGCAGCCATCTTTATGAATTTGCTTCGAGAATAAATCCGGAATTTCACATAATAATCAACGATGGGATGGAATGCATGGCCAAAGACCTAACAACGGCGATTGTTGAGGATTACAAAGATGGATTCAAAGGAATAGAAACTTTGCTCGACCTTGGAGATGGGACTGGAAGAGCCATAGCAACAATTATGGAGGCAAATCCACATATCAAATTAGGCATTAATTTTGATTTGCCACATGTCGCCTCGACAGCACCCGAGTATAATAATGGAGTCATTATGAAGCACGTTGGAGGAAACATGTTTGAGTCCATTTCTAAGGCTGATGCAATTTTCATGAAGGTAATTAAATATACACTTCAGGATTTTAAAAAAAATTATGCACATAATTATCTACCTAATGCCTTTATTTATTTTTAAATAGTCGATTATGCATAACTGGAATAATGAAGAATGTATCAAAATCTTGAAAAACTGCCGGAAAGCGTTACCGGAAAAGAATGGGAAGCTCATCATAGCTGATATAGTATTGGATACAAGTATTAATAATCAATTTCGTGAAAAGGACATTGTGAGTGACCTGCAAATGCTTATTACAACCAGCGGCAAAGAGAGGGCCGAATGTGAATGGAAGGAGATGTTAGGGAAAGGAGGCTTCCCCAACTACAAGATCATCAACATTGCTCAAAGTTCGTCTTATATCATCGAGGCCTATCCCGAGTAACATTTAAATATTTCATCCAAGCTATATATATATCATGTCTTTTCAATAAATTTGCACGAATCGGCAATAATTCAATAAACGTTCAAAATAAATATTGTGTGCACTTTTCACCCTTAACAATATGTTGAAAGACCTAGCCGAGGCGTACGTTCGAATGTGTTTCAGATTTTTTTTCTTTGTTTGAATACCTGTAATCTAATTATATATATTATTAAGTAAGAAATATGTGAACATTTGATTGTTTGATTTTGGACTGTAATTTGCATTTTTGTATTGCCTAATTTATGTTGGATATAACTACATATTTTGAACGTAGAAAATTAGTATTCAAACAACCGCATAGAGAGCACAATGGAAGAAGGTGAAAATTAAGTGGAAGAAGACTACAACTGAAATCAGAGGAAGAATAACTCTACAACTCGGGAAGTATTTAACAAAGCTATAACTCGGAAAACTTTATCTAGGATACAAGTCACAAAGTCCTAAACAAAGCTACAAGTCGGGAAAACATTAACAAAGATACAACTCGATAAGATTGTAACAGATTTACACCTCGGGAAACTCTTAATAAGGCTACAAGTTGGTACGTTCTAAACAAGGCAACAACTCGCGAAATTCATCAAGCCTACAACACTACAACTCGGGTAAGTTACTACCATTCGGCCCAAAAGTTTGGTCAAGCAATCATTTGGTTAATTCGAGTAATTGATCCCTCTTTTACTAAATCGAGTTTAAAAGTCCCTTCTGACATAAAATAGTCAAAGCAATCGAGTTATATCCATCCTTTTAAAGTTATTACATCATTTAAAAATTATCGATAATTACCTCGAAAAAAAAGACCCATAGAATGAATTGTTGTATTGGCGAAGAAAATGCTAGGATGAGTTGTTGCATTGGTGAAGAACTGGTCATCTGGATTGATTCATATCTATGGCTGGTCGATCGTATGTACATTCACAAATTATTTATTCATAATGGTACCAACAAATATCATATTATAATTAAAATAGCTCACACTATGTAAGAGATAAATGAAAAATACATATAGAATTTGATAAATCGATAATTCGACTACATTCGATGAAAATAAGAAGCAAAAATCATTCTTCCAATCTTTCTTTCTTTTTCTATATACAAAAGAATTCAAACGCAGAAGAAGAAGCCTGCAGAGAAAACAAGTAGATTGAGTTTTCATTGAAGCGAAAGCGATAATGTAAGTTTTCATCATACTTACATCGACTCGATGCATCTTTATATCACAAAAATGTGAAAACGAAAGCCCATGATTGAGTTTTTCACTCTTCTTAATTCGGAGTTCATGACAAAATGATAATTTGTTCTACATTATCAACAACACTTGCTCCTATACTGGCTCCACCTACTGTTCATAGCCCCTTCTCCAAGAAATGAAATTCGGCGAGCACGTCATCATCATTTGATCCCTGGATTTCCAAACCACAAAAAAAGTTATTCTTCCATTCTCTTCACTCTGCCAGCATTTCTCAACGTTTACTAGTTTAAGACGACAAACGAAACTACTCATAAGAAAATCATATTCGTAAATTCGACTACATTTGATGAAAATAGAAGCAAAAACCATTAAATCTTCCATTCTCTTGACTCTGCCAGCATTTCTCTACATTTATGAGTTGAAGAAAACAAATAAAATTAATTCAAAATGGAACTAGCAAATATCATATTATAATTAAAATAACTCATATTATAAAAAGAGAAATGAAAAACTCATACGAAATCCGATAAATCGTTAATCCGATTACACTCGATGAAAACATGAACCATTCTTCCCTTCTCTTGACTCTGCCAGTATTTCGCGACATTTACACCGTGGAAGAAGATGCATGATAGCTTGGTCGCTTACTTATACATTTAACTATTAAGCTTTTGTTTAGTGTGAAAGATCGATCGTCGAAGAGAAAAAATCTTAGAATATACTCCGTATATTATTAATATAACTTCAAGGCGGCAATAAATTTCGTTTACTAGGGTGAACGTGTAGTTGATTAGGTAGGTCATTATGTACAATTTTATCCTCGTATGACCTAAAGTTAGGTTTTCATGATGTACGATATTTCGTATAATCTAATTTCTCTAAGTAAGTATTATCTAATTTTCAATTGGGTTTTCTTCCTCGGTTAGATTAGTTAGAGCCCAAAGGCAACTCACTAATTGTCATCCCAAGTTAGTTAGCCTGATACGTATACCTGAAAGTCTCGATTGGATATGATAAATATCATGTGTCTCAACTCTGATCAATGTCTCTGATTACCTCTAACTTACGATGTCAACTGAATCACTCTATCTATCCAAGTTAAATAACTAAATCACTCATTCGCAATAAGATGATGTTGAGATTTATTTCCCAAAACTCAAACCATAATGTTTCGTTAGGCCAACATATACTTGCTCAGCATACAGTATACTATTTGCAAATTGTACTTTTAGTTTTGTTAAAAGGGACAGAAACGAAGTCGTGCATTGTCTTGTAACTTTTCAGTCTCTTCACTTGCGTTTAATTGTAATAACGTTCCACCCAGGGGCCGATTTATGTGTTAATCGGAGAGATCAGGGTCCCATCAAAAATTTTGAAAAAAAATTTTATACTGAAAAAAATATATAAATTATGAGCATAGCTATATTAAAGATGACATGATGGCATAGTGGTTAAATTTTTAACAGTCCTCCTGTATCTCGGATTCGACTCCCAGTTCATTCAATTTTTATATCTTCTAAGCATTTTATGTCTCTCTTTTTGCTTTTCTTTTAAAAATGTTTTTCTACTCCCAACTCAAGTAATTTTGTATCTTCTTTATTTCACCACCATTTTATGTTTTTTTTTCTCTTTCTTTTTGAAAAATATTTTTCTTATCAATTACTATTTGAATAAAATGATATCAGTCATACTAAATATCAATAATACTTAGTACATTATTGTAAAAAAAGTACTTAATATTATTAGTATACATTATATTTTTACTTCAACAAGTATTATCAATTTTTTTAATAGTTTATTTTCTACCAATATTTTTAGTATGATTGTAACAAGTAAATTTTACAATTTTATTTTAATATTAAAATTTATTTGAATGAATTAAAATTTTTGTGTATTAGTAAAATTAATTACTATTTTTGATTAATTTTTTAATAAATTACTATTTAAGTTAATAAAAATAATTCGATGACACGACTTAAATTTAAAATTCATGACAACTTTCGATCTTATTCGACGTCCGATCACTGGATCCATTCCTAATTACATCTAAGATGGATAGACTTGTCCGATTGATAGGCAATCTAATAATTCACTAATTTATTCAACATGCTGTCCCAAGTATGGTAACCTCTAGAAACCAAACCAAAACTCCATTTTCTGAAAGGAGAAGTTAATTTTTATTAATCTGTAGGGTTGTGAATTGTGATTAATATAAACACATGTACCAATCCAAATTAGATGATCAACATGACATGACATGGATTTATGTATAAAATAAACATGCGTGCCAATAAAGTCAGAGGAAAGAAGTCAACACACATTTAATATAGTGCTACTATGACTATCAGTAAGTAGTTGGCTAAGTTGTGCAAAAGGGGAACTTCATGTTGAGATGATCATAAAAAGTCAACAAGCAAAGAGAACAATTGTTTTTGTTTGTTTTCATTAAATAAATTAAATTTGTTTGTTTTATAAACCCAACTAATGAGTCTTTTTTTTTTTTTTTATGAATCCAATTAATGAGTCTGATGTGTGAGTAACGTATGAGTTTTAATTCTTTTATATATATATATATATATCATATATAGAACTGATTAACTTATTGAATAATATCTAGAACTAAACTGGTCAATAAATTAATCTAGGAATCTTGTTATCGATATTCTTAAAACATTCTATCGTAATGAACACGTCAGCACTGATGTGATAATCTTCAAAGAAAATTGGCTAGATTTTCCCCTTATTTTCGGAACACTTTTAATTTTAATTTATTTCTGAGATTGTTAATGGATTTTTAATATGGAATTGAGAAGTTCAATATCGAGTGAGAAAAAATGACCGTCATAAGAGAAAGATCATATTAACTGGTTGGTTTACTCTGACAATATGATTATTTCTTAGCTAGTGACATTCACAGAGTACTCAAAGGGCTTGCGTAGATAAACATCGATGATATTGTGTCCATAAAAAAATTTCAATTCTAATCTTATTTTTAAAAATTTAAAATAAAATTAATTAAAATATTAAATTTAATCAACATATCACCATATTATAAATCGCTACATTAAATCGCTATTTCTAGTGTGCATGAAATATTATTGGTTAATAACAATCAAATGCCGAGAGAGAGATGGATTATTTCATCATGTGTGTTATTAAACTGATCACTTCATTAATCATAACTTGCTTTAACATTAATATGCAAATTTATTGCAGTTTACGAATGATTGACTAGACTAGCTACAAAATCCCATGCCATCTAGCTACATTACTCTTTTTGTTGCAACCCAAAAACAAAACTTAAAAACACTTCACACATATCTAGCTCATAAGAAGAGATCATTACAATGGATAAACCAATTTATTATAGAAACAGGTCAAAAGTATAATCCTATATTATAGCCTAATATCTCTGTGAATAATCAAATTTCATGCTTAGTTATAGTTTAGTAGTTCATAAATTCCTAAGAAAATCACCCGAATACGATTTTTTCCGTATATTTTTCCGTGTACAAGACCCAAAAACAAAATAATTTGAACCAAATTTCATACTATCGGACATTTTGTAGACAATAAGAATAAAAAATGATTCGTGGAACTGCGTGGTACCGTTCTTCACTTTTAGTCCTAATAAAATTAAATTCATCATCTGTTTATTAATTTACACATCCCTAAAGTTCTTTCATATATACTGTAATACCTAAATATCGATATTATAGAGTTTGATCGTTAGAAATTACGTTCCTACCGTTTTACGTTCCACTTCCACACTCGCTTCATTTTTCTAAAGTAGGAATTTCATTTTGACTATCTTTATTTATAAGTCCTTACGGTCAAAAAAGTAAAACACGCTCGAATCATCTACAAAGAGACTGCAGAGTGCTTTGTCTCCGTACTGTATAATGGGCGAGACCTCAAGGACTTGAATCTAATGTCTTGCAATTTAATGAAGCATTAGCTGTATATATAGTAGACTTAGGCCTTCCCTTCACAATAAATGATATTTACTGATTTTAGTGACGTTGTATAATTAATTGAGAATATTTTTTAAGAAAAAAAAAATTAAATTATACATGATGTTTTAATCAAGTTGAAAAAATTTGAGAAAAAAATTTACAATAATATTTTTAATGTACCTGATTAATTACACGATACTACTAAAATCTGTAAGAGTTTGAAAATATGGCTGGAGTTGAGAGGGACTGTGACAGTTAAACTAATTTGTTTCGACTTACATTAATAATTAACATAAAATATACTCATTGTCCCTAATTACCTGTAACAGAGAATAGAGTTATTTTTTTTTGATTCATTTAGACTATTTAATCGAGAATAGTCCTCCTTCAATAAAAAACAAATCTAAAAATTATAATTCCGAATAATCACTATGTAAAATGCTCTAGTTAGGGAATAAAGTTAGTTAAAACTAATATAATATGGTTCATATATATCATTTATTTCAGTGATACATTAATTAGACCGACCATTCTCCAAATAGTCAAACCAAAATCTTTAAAAAATTATGACGAGATCAAGAGAAAATTAAAATACAAATAATTCGGTGGGAGATATATAAGAGATTTTATCATAAATATTTTACGACAACTTGCATCCATGTTAATTTCCGATCGAGATTAGATAGTACTACTCCGGCCACGTCCACGTACCGACGTACGATCATTAAATATATGTTTGGTTATTGTCAACCACATAATATACATGTGATTTATCAATATTTTATTTTGACCTAAAATGTCAAACGACTAATATATCAAATCCTTACCCCATTCAACCAATACCCATCATTGACCATTGCATGAATGTTATATATCTAACTACTATTTTGCATTTCAGTTAAACTACGCTGAATTTGTACATATATAAACTCCATTAAATACACTTCAAGTGTCGTATAATAAATTAATTTCTACTCATCATTTATAAAAGTTATGTATATTTGAGTATTTTTTCAATCTTATCCTTACATTTATTTTAATAAATATTCTATTTTAAATAAATATTTATGATTTTTAAATAATAAATAATAAACAAGATATGTAATTTTTTATATCATTATTTTTTTTAAGATTCGCAACTTTCATTTCCGACATCTTGAAATGGACCCGAGATATATTTGTGGCACTAAAAGTTTGGAACTAAATTGTCCATTTGGACAATTATTAATGTACATGCATGTATATATATGTATATATGTGCGTGCTAATCAAATTAAACACATTAAATGAAATTATAATTATTCTGTTTTTACATATTTTCAACGAAATTCGAACCTTCAATTCTTTTACGAATGGCTTAACTATTTCACAGGATGGCATGAATTTAATTATAATTTTATATCGATCTAACTATCACATTCACATATAATATAATATAGTTACATAATATATATATACACATTATAGAAGAGAAACTATTAATTACGGCTAGCTGAAGAATACAAGACAAAATAAATTTCTAAAGAGAAAAATATACTATCGAGCTATCAAATCATCGACGAGAATT
The DNA here is from genome assembly GCA_024708375.1 of Oxalis stricta. Taxonomy (NCBI): domain Eukaryota; kingdom Viridiplantae; phylum Streptophyta; class Magnoliopsida; order Oxalidales; family Oxalidaceae; genus Oxalis; species Oxalis stricta. The sequence continues at coordinate 6,533 of JANIEQ010000841.1, read as the reverse complement.
GCAAGAAACTTGAATTTATCATCATGTTAAACACAAGTTGATGGCAAGAATAGACCAAACTTGGTCGATTTTTGCAAATTATAGAAACCCTAACCGCCCAGCTCATCACTTCTAGTCTACTATAAATACAGCTACACTTAAATTAGTTTAGCATTCACTGATATAGACAATATTTAACTTTATTGTTTTTTCAAAGCTCTTGAAATTATAATTTCTATATATATACATATACAGAAATGGAAGTTCTTAGGCATAGGCTCTCGGCTAGCGATATCGAAAAACAATATCTAACACTTCCATCAGACCATCAGATTCAGCTACATCGTCGAAGCAAGGAAATCCATGTTGTGGACGAGGAAGGAGTTCTCCGGAAGTTTGTTTGTTGCCCACAAAAGCTAGCTCTCACTCATGGCTGGCCTGCTTTTGCCCAAGATAAAAATCTCAGGCCTGGTAATACAATTGCAATGTACAAGGTGGATGGTGCTTTCGATGGTGCTGAATACAGGATTGAAGTGAGGGCTTGATGATTAATTACAATATTATGATAATAAATCGATCGATCGATCGATATATATCTAGCTAGTTAATTATGCAAGGTTTTCGTTATTAAGTAAATTGGCTTGTCATTATATGTTGTGTGCTTGATTATCTGAAATGTTTTTAAAATTGTTGTTATAACTTGTGTTGGAAGAAATTATTGTACTATAGTTTAATGAATAAATTGATTTTGAAAGTGATACTTGACTTGTAATCACGGGTCTAAATAACACGTGTGCTCGTGAGGCTCTGTTAGTGCGATGAAAATAAACACAAATGCGAGAAAAGTAAAGGCACACGCGATATGTTTACGCAGTTCGGTTTCACTATGCGGGGCTGCCCGAATGTAAAACGAACGCTTGGCTCCCAGGACGGTACACGGGTTACAACTCTCTCGTCTATAACCTACTTCTTATTTTACTAAGTGTACTCTTTGTTTCTACCTCCAACTTGCTACGCTCACCTAGTCTAGGACTTACACGATGTGCCTTACCAAATGGGCAAGGGCTTCTTACAACCCTCTTTCGGATTGCAAGTGCTCTGACAATGCTCTTTGTGATAACAACTCTCAAAGTTTATAAGTGCTAAGCTTTTAAGTACAAAGAAGAAAGGTGAAAAGAACTTCTCTCTTAAGATCTTCGATATGTAGTTACGTAAGTGATGTCTTGATTCTTCTCTTCGACTCCTTTATATAGTCTTCGGCCGAATCAAAAACGGGAATAAGTCTTCGGTAATAACTTGACAATTCACCTTTCATAGATTCCACTAAACGGGAATCAAAACAATTTGGCAATTGGTTGACTTCTCTTTTAGTAGCTTGCTTCTATTCCGAATTAGGCAACAAAGTAATTCTCCATTTAAATCGTTCTTCGAGCAAAACGGAACTAATTCAGCCAAGTTAAATCAAATAACTAGTTTCCCAAACGGACGTGTATGAGGATCGGATCATATCGATGAATTAATGAGGTTTGACGAAAGCGGCCTATGACAAAGCGCCAGATCGGGCACGTGTGCGGATACGTGATCACGGATGAGTGACATAGCGGTTTGCGGCAGCGATTTTACCAATTGTGTTATTTTTTTTTTTGAGTTATTTCGTTTTCGTTATGTATTAAATAATTAATTTCGTTAATTGTGTGCTTAGTTATTCGAAATGTTTTAAGATTGTTGGTACTTGTCTTACAAGAAATCTTTCTAAGGTTTGATACTCGTTTGATAAAATTTTCTGTTTGTTTTGGTTTGTCAATATAGATTTCATCATAATTTTGGGTATCTACTACTTCCTGGCCCCTAATTAAATTAAGTATTCATATAAAAATATGACAGTTAATTAAAGACGAAATGAATATCAATCAATACCGTTGAATCATCCATACGATAAAATTCATTTAACCAAATCTATAAATAATTTAGACGATTTAGTGTGACTTTTATAGTCTAATAATCTTAACCTTAATTACTACAGTATATATTGTGCTCCGAAACAATATCCAATCTGAAAACATATTATCCCTTAATTAAGACAAACTTTAATCTGATTCTAATCCTCTTTGTCGTAAAATGATTACTATTTTCAGCAAGAATACGTTGGAAAGACGTTCATAAACGTACGTATTACAAAAACTTAAGAAACACTTCACACATATCTATAGCTCATAAGAAGGGATAATTACAATGGATAAACCGATTTATGACAAATATTTTGCTATTCCTGAGTAGCAGCAGAAATAATAAATTTATAGTATTTAATATTAATGATTTATTTGTTTGAAATATATTTTTCAAGCTCATATTCAAATTTAAAAATATAATTTTTATTATTTTTTTTCAAGGATTCATTATTAGGATATAGTAATATATATTTATTTTTATGAATTCTAAAAATCAAATAGTATTAATATGAAAAAAATACATCAAACAAATATGATTTTATATAAATATTTTATATCTCCTAAATGATTAAATATAATTGATGGGTATAGCAAAATGCTACTGTCTTAAAAGCAGCAGATTATCACTTTCCAATTTATTACTCGAAACAAGTCAAATGTACAATTTTTTTTTTTCAAAAAAAAAAAAAGCAAATGTATAATCCTATATTATAGCCTAATATCTCTGTGAAAATCAAATTTCATGCTTAGTCATACTATCTCCATTTCATAATAATTGATCTTTTGGATTTCAATGACATGTACAATTAATCAAATGTATTAATGGTATTTTTATGAAAAGAAATTTCAAACTTCTCTAAATTTGACAAAACATCATGTATAGTTTAGAAAAAATTCATTATAAAAATATTCCTATTATATATAATAATTACATATATTACTAAAATCAAAAATATCAAATATTGTGAAATGTAAAAAATAGTTTAGTAGTTTATAAATTCTTAAGAAAATCACCCGAATACGATTTTTTTTTCAATATATATTTCCAAGTATAAGACCCAAAAACAAAATAATTTGAACCGAATTTATTTCAATGGATAATATAGAATTATACTTTCGACTTGTTTCTATGAAAGAATGGACTGAAACAACCAATCATGCGGACAATTACCGCGAGCCATCACCCTAATTTTTTGAAATAGTTATAAGTTAATGTGCGACTGCTATTGCTAAGCAGTACTATATTATTTGAGGTGAGAGCACACACCACTGGACTATTTCCATATGGGGCCATCACCCTAATTTTTAGTTAAAGCTGATCTGCTTCATGTGCCAAAATTAATTTCTTTTCTTTTTTTACAGTCAAAATTAAATTATTTGATCCACAAGTTAGACGAGTAGCCACATTTCGTCTTCTAATTTGGACCCACTTTCGATATATCATCTTAGTTTGGAGGCCTTGACAATATATATATATATATATATATATATATATTTGAGAAGGCCTTGACAATATTCACAAGCGACAAGCCAGTATACGAAAAGATTCAACTTTTAGATCACACATCCCATTACTAGATCACATTTTTCATTGGTTCCATGTAATTTTTACATTCTCATCCCCATTAATTTAGCAACTTAAATTAATATAGCATTTTTTACTCTCTACAATTATACACTGTAAACTATCCCTCTTACTATCACTAGTTATACAATAATTCAAAGTCATGTGTAATGATGCTTCTTTTTCTCCTTTTCTTTTCTTTAATTGTCTGTCATATTCATAAATCCTAATGGTCCAGTGGGATCCCACTTTATAAATGATAAGTAAGCAACTATAGTGATCAATGATCATGTCACATCTTTGAGAGTAAAAAGGAGGAAAAGAATAAAACTAGTGGATTCATTTTTCTCTTTTCAACATATACACATGGACAAATGGTATCCTAAAATAAAATAAGTGCAAAGGAAAGGCCTCATGAAAGAAAATATCCTCTCTAATGCTTCTCTTGATTAAAATCTGTATCAAAACACTCTTACAATACATTACATGACATCTATACAAAAGCAACTTAAGTCATTAAAAACAAAGTCAAAACAAATAAGAACTAGGTGTGTTCGTTTGTGTCACGAACGATACTTCGTCTTGTTCCAAGCAACTGCAAAAACGTATTTTTCACAACTTTTATTATAAAAACACGTATTTTTTGAAGTGTTTAGAATAAAACGCAACGTCTACTGCTTCACAAATACCAAACAGACATGCTAGAGTTAAAACTCATCAGTCATCTCACAAACTCTGTAAGAAATTTACATGTTTTTGGGGGACCATATTAATACAAGGTCCCTTTTCAAAGGGTCAACTAGACAGTTGATGAAAACAGTCCTCCACCCTTAATATTGCGTATCTTCCAAATTGATGATGATCAATCACTAACATCAAGAAAGTCATGACTTGATTTTTCATTTTCCAAATGTGAATAAGATATAAAAAAGTTGTGGAATTTTTAACCACGTCGAATCCCTGTGAAGTAGTTGAAGTCATGGTGTTGGACTCTTAGTTGCTTTAGCCAAGAATCGGCCACACTCAAGAGCGAGACTAACCTATCTTGATCCCGACCACAATTTCCTGACATCCACAAGTTGCCTTGCATCTTGTAAGTTGCCATTCCAAATGATGGGAGTGAGATTCCTTCTCCTTCTTTCCTTTTCCTTGAAGTATTATCATCTATCTCCAAATCTACGCATTTCAAAGAAAAATAACTAGCAAATCGGAAAATAAAAGGAACAGTTCGAGAAAGCTCTGAAACAATAACGAACCGATCTGAATTCTGCTTTCTCAAGCTCGTTTAATAATGAACATAGTTCGCTTCGGTTCATTCCTAAGAACTGCCTATTACTATATTATGTATTTTATATATGTACCTTGGAATGATGAGGAGAGGGTGTGGTAAGTGAGGAAGCAAGTCGATAAGTCCTTAATGGTTCTTCCCATGGGGATGTAATAAATGGGATACCTACAAAATGAAACAATTCATTAAAATCTAAACAACTTTTATTTATTTATTTAATGATAATATTAATTACACCGTGCATATAGTAAAATTGCATTGAGAGATTTAATTACCAAGCAACGGCCATCCAACTAGCTGGTGAAAGATCAACACTCCTCAAGGAAAGCAAACCAGGGTATCTTCTTGATAATCCATTTATCTGATAAAAAAATTCACTTTGTAGCAAACAGAACTTGCATAAAATTATGTCTCTTCTATATAGAAAGAGTAGATTCATTCATATAGAAAAGTCAAAGTTTTGAGTCCTATGATTAATTTGCATTAAATTAGTGGTTTTTTTAAAGGCAAATAGTCCTAATCAAAATTAACAATCAAGATCTTGCCTTAAAAGAACATTGAGCTAAAATATTGTTTACCTTATCCATTAAAGGAACTCTTCCATAAGGTGTTGATCTCTCTAAATACTGACAATAAAGATAACCAAGTCTGTCATTTACAAAGTGACAAAACCTGTCTTGTTCAAATCCACCACCGTCCTCCGACAAGCATCCATCCGACCTCCACAACTTGTCGCTCTCACTCTCGTCACTACACGAATCGCTGAAAGAATCCCTTGACTCCACGTCTGCAGAATCACTGTCATAATCCCTACAATTGACGTTCATAAGAAAACAATCTCAACATAGGAAAAATGAGTAAACAATAACTTGCATAGAGATGATACACCAATTAGTCCCTATAAGTTTACAAAACATCCAAACTGGTCCTTAGGTTATCAGTCAGTAATTCTAAACACGCTGAATCAGATCTATTGTATTTTTGTTTATATTTTTTGAAGGTGTCATACTCATACCAAGCACGGAGCATCTTTACAAATACAGAAGCAGAGGAAGTAAACAGTTACTTAGAGATCATACACAAATTAGTCCCTATAACTTTACAAAACAACAAAACTAAACAAAACTAACCCACTTATACTCTCTATGATCTGATATATAAGCCCTAGTTCTCAGAAGTTCTAGAATATTCTTGTCTCCTACACGAACCACAACCTTTTATTTAGAATTCAACAACTCTAGATTACACTACGGTGGACAAAAGCGAAATTATTTACACCTTAGACCATTTGTAGGATGAATTGCTGGTGAAGATTTGAATTGCAGAGAGATAAGGAACATAATATTGAACTAAGGATTCTCCATTTCCTAAAGAAATAGGAACTCCAGCTCCATAAGCACTCCATTCATCATAACAATCCCATAAATCTCGCAATGTGAAATATTCAACCTTTTCTCTCTCCCATGGATGCCATAGTCCATTAAGGTTCCTAATCTCAGTCTGTAATTAAAAAAAAATGATAATTTTATCTTTCTAATTTTAGAAAGGGCTAGAGACAATCAAAAAGCTTTTTACCTTTGGTAGATATTGAGATTGAGGTACTGGGGTTGTGCAATTGAGGAAACTTTCGAGGTTTGACTTCGTTGACCCTTTGTCCAAATTCATCGCTTTTACAGAATTAAGAGAGAGAGAGAGAAGCTGATAGTAGAGAAATCGAACAGAGAAACAGAGCATGAAACAGAACTCGATTGAG
>JANIEQ010000840.1:0-56722 GCA_024708375.1 Oxalis stricta | reverse complement strand
GCATTTTTTATTTAATTGTTTGAAAATGCAAGATTTAATAAATAAACATGAAGGGCACACAATATAAGAATTAAGCAATTAGATTTATTTTACATCTATGACTCCTTCAAGGGGGACATGTACCAATAAAAACGGGAAAACTTAAAAGTAATTAATTAGATATATGTAGTTCATGGAGTGCTTTTTCTCTCCATTTGACGTGAAGTTTTGAGCCAGACTGCGAGAGTGTCAACTGGATCTAAGTATAATCGATCATTTGGGTCTTTAAGTCTAGTCCTATTTATAGCCATCTTGTGATAAATTCTTTTGACATTGTCCAAAATTTAGTCAGGTGATCAAATGATACAAGAAAAATAAGTATATGTTATCCTTATTAATTGATTTTGTTATTTAATGTATCAGAATCGCACTAGGCATAGCGTAACATGATGTTTTTAACAAACCTATATTAATCAAAATTGATTAGAACATCAAAAGCTTAAAGGATGACGAATTGCAGCATCGTGTCAGTCAAGCTCTTTCTACTGGAGATATCAATTAATGTTAATGATACAAATTTGTTTCCTAATTGCTATCATAGCATCATATAAAGAATTTTAATAAAATATTAAAAACATATAAAGACTTATACCTTGAGAAACGGAATAAGCATGTTAGAAAGATTGCATCTTATTGCTTTTGAGAGTGTTTTTTACAATAATGGAACATGTTATAATTAGTTGAATCTCACGCAGCGTCGCTCAACAACAAAGCTAAAGTGAATTACATACACACTAGCTAGTAATTACATTTATTTAATTAAAAGCGTGGTAATTGTCATATTTCATATCTGATCATCAATCTTAGTGATTAAAAGTAGGAAAAGATATTAAAGAATCATAGTCTAATGGAAAATTTTAAAGTAAAAACAGAAAGATGAAAAAGGTGGAAAAGTACAGAGAGACAGAGTAAGAGAAGAAGAATCATCTTTTGTTTTTGTGATTTTTGAATTCCACACCCTAAACACATGACCCTCTCTGTGTCAGAAATTCTTGATTCCCTTCTTCTGCAATGCAGAGAGAGCTTTTTTTTTTTTTTTTTTTTTTTTTTTTTAGCTCTTAATTTAATTCGCTTTAATTTGTTCTTCCACAAACAAGTTACCATTTCCCCTTTAGCATTTTTCTCTCCAGCTTTTCCTTTTTAATCTCACTTTCTCTCTCTAGTAACCCTACTTTAATATATATTCCCTTAAACTCTCCTCTAAAAAGAAGCCGATCTTCCTTGTGTTCACAAACAATTGCGTTCATTTCTTCTCTCTTGTCTAAATAGTAATTGTGTTCTTGTTTCGTTCCTACAATATTTACATGAAACTATTTTCCAGATCAAATTATCTTGTATTTATTTAGCATGGACATTTGAGATCGTTAGAACAATTGACATTTTATTAAAAATAATACAACATTAAGTTATATTCATCTCTTGTATTGATTATTTATAATTAATTAAATGGCGTCACCTTCTCATGGAGCTGAGTCTTGATTGCAAGCCACACAGTTACTCTATGCTATTGAAATCTTTCGGCGAACAACAACAAGATCAAACTCAGAAGATCGAAGAGTTCTTAGCGTGACTCGAAGAAGAACGTGTCAAGATTGATGCATTCAAGCGTGAACTTCCCCTTTGCATGCAACTCCTCACTAACGGTACCATGCCATCATATTTCCCTTCCCCTGTTCTTCATTTACGCTATATATATATATTAATTAAGAAACATTTAATAATTTAATTTCATAAGGTTAACGAAATTGGGTTGTGACATATTTTTATTTTACAATATATAGTTATTCATATTTCTATACATAATATAATACGAATTAGTTGAGATTGATGGTGTTATAAATTTATACTAGTTAATAACTCGACTTTATTGAAAGAATAAATATTTCTATTAGAATTTGTGAGATGTTATTTAGGTTTTTTTGTTTCACAAGAAATTACTACTAGGTAATTCTCTAGCTAGGTGACGAAATAATTAATTTCCATTATGATAGAGCTAAATGAAATTAGATCACAAAAGAATTAAAGGTTTTGTTTCATATATTTTCATTGACAAAATAAAGTTAAAGGATTAATTTGTTTTTTTTTTTCCTTTGGTCTTAATTAATTAGCTATGGAGGCTTCAAGGCAGCAACTAGAAAAGGAAAAAGCAAATCACCATCAAGGGACAAGACCAGTACTTGAAGAATTTATACCCCTTAAAAATGTTGAAACAACAGAAAACAAAATAATTATCAAATCTGTCAACAGATAAAGCAAATTGGATGACAAATGCTTTACTGTGGAGTCCAACAGAAAACAAGCCAAAAGAATTATCTGTAATAATAGTCCTAAACTAGGGTTAGACACCAAGCAGAGGAATGGCGGAGCATTTCATCCATTCACAAAAGACCGAAATAATAATAATAGTAATAATAATAGAATTTTACCTGATCTGGCTCTAGCTAACGTCAATCAGAAATAGAGAAGAAGATGGAATTAGAAAAGGTGCAATATTGAGAATACTATGTAATAATAATATTGATCATCTTCAGAATGGAAAAGTAATAACCGAGCAGCAGCAAGGAAATGAAAATGGGAATAATAATAATAATAATAGCACTTCACAGGCTCATAGGAAGGCAAGGAGATGTTGGTCTCCTGACTTGCACTAGGAGATTTGTTAATGCTCTTCAGATGCTTGGTGGCTCTCAAGGTACGTAAACAATATCTATCTATCTATTTTAATAGCACAATTTCCTTTACTCATAATTATATCCATGGCCTTGTTCATTAATTCAAAAAATTTAAGGGATATTTAGAAATTAATTAATACTCCTCGCGTACCAAATTATTTGTCAAATTTTATTATGTATAAGAAAAAATTACAAATCAAGTAATAATTTAGTTTTCTTTTGATAAATGTTATTAATTGACCCTTTTTTTGTGATGATTAATTGCAGTGGCCACACCAAAACAGATTAGAGAGCTGATGAAGGTTGACGGTTTGACCAATGATGAAGTTAAAAGCCATCTTCAGGTATATATCTATCACTTTCCCCTATAATATTAATATATATATATATATTTGAATTTTTTTTTTTTTTACGAATTAATTTCATGCAGGCAGAGATGCATGTAATATAATATAAAGTACACTCAATTTTGGTCAAATTCAAACTGACAAAACGGAACCAGAATTCCATATCCTTATGCTATCACAAAATCTTATTTGTTTATTTAATTAATTTTAACAGAAATATCGGCTTCACACAAGAAGACCAAGTCCAAGCCCACAACAAGCCGGAGCTCCAGCCCCACAACTGGTCGTCCTAGGTGGCATCTGGGTCCCACCTGAGTACGCTACAGCTGCTGCCCATCACGGGGGCGGCCCAACTCTCTACGGCACGCACCACCCTACCCCACATCACGTGGCACCCCACTTTGTCACCCCAGACAGCTTCTACACTAGTACTAATGCCCTGCCACCGCCGCCGCAACCAAACCACCACCAATTACACCACCATACGCTCCACCACCAGCTCAACATGTTCAAAGCCGCATCGCAAGTTCATAGCTCGCCAGAATCCGATTTGAGGGGAGCCGGTGACCGATCGGAGAGCATTGAAGATGGGAAATCTGATCAGAGCAACAGCTGGAAAGCCGGCGAGAGTGGCGATAACAATGGTGGTGGCGAAAAGAAGGGATTGGCTGCACTTAGAGATGACGGTGAACAGAAAGCAATGGGAGTGAGATCACCCTGAAATTCTAGGGCTAATTTAATTTAATTTTTAGGGTTAGGAATTTTAGGAATAAATTTGCATGTGACTATATCATAGTATGTTATTTTATGTTAGTAGATTTTGATATTATCAAAAAACTATGAAAATGTTAAGGTAAGTATTAAAGTTACCATCTAGAGTCTAGAGAGCTGAGAGGAGGGTAAAAAGGACATAATGAAAAGTTAGTCCTTGTTTTTTACTCTGTACTATTTATTCTTAAGAAAAACTGAATCATTGGATCATTATTGCTTTTTGTCGTTTTGTGGTTTTGTCTTTGATTTAGACGGACAGATTTGCCCTTTCCTTTATTGATAGTAACAGCTTCGTCGTGTCTGCTGTTTTTTTTGATGAAAAAAATAGTGATGTGTTTGGGTGTTGTAAATCCCTAACGCCGCATAGCATAGTGATCGATATATGTATTTTATATATAATTCCACTTTTTGAAATTAAGTACTACTAGAAGCAAGATACTCGAACACACAATCGATTTCTCATTATATATAATCTTTAAAATAACCCACCCAGTTAACTTAGGTAACTCATAGTTGGTAATCTGGGATAATTGAAATGAAGGAGGCTTGCTTCTTCTTTCTCAACTAATTGCTTTTTGGTATCTAAAAATGAATTTATAAATTATCAATCTTAATGAATTTATAATTGGAGTGTAACACTTTCTGATTCTATCAAACAGATAACCATGTATATATAAGGCCTTACATGAAAATCATTGAAGTCATTATTAATTTTTCTGAGAGTGTTCGTCGCATGTTAGATGGGAGTGTAATTTTATAATTTAAATAAAAATTTTAATTATAGAAATTTAATTTTAGAATATCATGTGATCTTCCGTCCCTAATTGTCGTATTTAAAATGTGACGCGTAATTGGGACGGAGGATATTTATATATATAATTATTTTAATTACGAAAAATGGAAATATGAAAAAAGAACATGATGAGATTTTGATTTGGAATAAAGAATCTTATAGATAATAGGAAGAACTTTTTAATTTGTTCTAATTGTAAATTTTATTGTCAAATCAAAATTTGACATGTGGTGATTTTATTTTAATCTTATTTTGAACATTAAAATAAATTTTAGACTTTAAGTTGACTAATTAAACTTTCCTAAACTATAAAAATAAATATATATTTTTATTATTGACAATATATATTATCATGACTTTTTAAATATATAATCACATTTTTATTATACATAATCATTTTGTCCAAATGACAGGCCCATGATTTGGCTAGTGTCATTAAGTTGAAAAAATTGTATCGTAATTTAATTAAGAATAATTTTTTAAGTGATAAATAAGAATGTTTCAAATTTTAATTAGTCAATAAAAGAATGTGATGAATTTTTATTTGATAATAAAATCTGCAATTGAAATAACTCAATTAATATTTATATGGACTTGAATTGTATATCAATTTATTTAGTCAAAAACTCGTATGTATGTTCGTATGTACGTGAATGAATACTTTTCAAAAAAAATTATTTATATAGATTTTAAAAAATTAATTAGCATGTTATATATAATTATCTTTATTTTTTAAGAAGATTATATTATATATGAATTAGAATTTTTTTAAAGAAAATATAACTTACATTAATAAAAATTTAAAAATTTTAACTGTAGAATAGCTCTAGAATAGCATGTAATATGCTTATATGTATATATTTATGCCATTTTAATTAGGAAGAATGAGAATTGAAAAATAGAATGTAGTATAGATTTTGATTAGGAATAAGATTTTTTTTGAAGTCAGGAAAAAAATATTGTGTATTGTAATTTGATCATTAAGAATAAATTTTTAAATAATAAATATATAGAAAAAAATTAGTGTACTAAATTTAAATTCATCAATAAAAAAGACACATGTCGAATTTCAATTCCACAATAAAATCCAGATGGTGGATCAATGAATTTTTATCCTGAGGCAAAAATGACATACTCCCATACACAATAGAGAATATGAAAAAATTTATACTTTTAAACATAATTTATAATTTAACCATTAATATATATAAAAAGTTTGATACAAAATCTAAAAAATGGCATCTCCACACATCACTAGATTAGATCCTGATGACTCTTTATGCAGTCTAATTTTTTTGATAGCTATGTATGATTTTTAAACATATCAATTCACAACGATATGCAAACTAGTAAAAACTAAAAACCTAACATACTTTGCAAATTAATCTAAACAAGTCAGTGGACCCTTTCATTGGACGGAAAGTCGATATTTTTAAAAATTAATAATTTAAATATATCATATAATAATTATTTTTATTAAACATTATTAAATTTATGTCAAACATTATATAAAAAAATTATTTTAATTTTATATCAATTATAATAATTTTGAATTTTATTTCAAAATCTACAGATCCTATTAGAATATAAAATTTATCCCATATTCTAGCTACTGATACCAAAATTTCTAAACGCGAAATAAAGATACGAACGATTATTTAATAAGAAAATCTGAGATGCCGAGAACAAATTTTTATTAATGAAAAGTACATATACAAACTTATATAGACTGGTAAGACCAATCCGCATTGTTATCTTCTTCGATATCATAATACATATTAGTATCATATAGATAGTTTAATTGTATATCTATATGGGTTAATATATCTATATTTTCTTCTATCTCCTTATATGAATTTTCTATTAATGAAAATAAATGTGTTTCATATCTAGTTGCTATCTCTTTTATTAAATCGAAGGTAATATTTTTCTAAAATATTATTTCTATTTTTTAATTTTTCTTATATCTAATTTTTATTTACAATGAGAAATTATTTCTTCTAATTGAGATATTTTTGATTAGTTTCATTACTTAGAGCAAATAGTTCTATAGTACTAGAATTTTCTATAAAAGATAAATCAAGTGTGTTTGTAGGTAAATCCATACTTGGTTATATGATTTTTGATTTGAAGATGATTTGTAGATGCTCCCTTAATTACTTGATTCTGCTTGCTAAAGATGAGTGAATGATGTTTTTAAAAGAAAGTATTAATTGCTCGGAGGCCAGTTTTTCAAAAACTATGAAAAACAACAGTTGTATAAAAACAACACAAAGAGAATTCTTTTATTTGATTTTGAGTTCTAATGAACTCCTTACACACATATTTATACAGATTTTGAGTGGACTATATTCCACTCAATACCCTTACTACTCACATAATTATTGAAATAATAACTACCCTTATAATTTACATAAGGGCTTACATCATACTTGAATTATTAGTTTACATAGATGTGGCTTTAGTGGGTTGTCCTTGGATTCCACTTGTCTCGCTGCTTTTCTTTGTCTTTTTCTTCAATTATTGAATTGGTGGACGAGCCTTGGATTCCACTTGTCTCGTGCTTTTCTTCGATTTTTTCTTCTATTATTGAATTAGTGGACCCGATAGAGCCATTATCTTCATTATTGTTTAAGAGATAGCAAATTATTTCTTTTGTCTTTCTTGGTAGGTGCTCTAATGGTCCTGAAAAACTTGAAAATGGAGCTTCAAATTTTTGGATAGCTATTAATCCTTCATCATCTATTAATTTGTTGTATTTCGAATAGACCAAAATATTTTCAGTCCTGTAGTTGATAAAGTTATGACTTCTCTCGCCAATCCGTGATGTAGTTCTGATTATTCCAGCAAGATATTTTCCATTTAGCTCTTCCATATCTAATAATTCTTGTTTTACCTCATCTCTAGGAGGATGATTGCCATTTGAAATTCCTAAGAACATCAATGTGTAGTTTGGGACTAGTATTTCATTATCTTTGAATATAGGGAAAGAACTGTGTATTTTGATGAACATTTCCCTATTTTTTGCCATGTGAGACTGAAAATTCTTTATAGCCATGATTAGATTGATGGAGAATTCTGAAATTGCTCTAGAATTTTATTTTAGGTAGATGGTGTCTATTAGGCCATGGGTGAAGAATTTGTATATTGTAATGGGATCTGCATCAGGAAAGAATATAGCTTTTGGGCTAGAGCTTATTTTGACAACTGGATAGAAGTTTAAGCTCATTTCTTTTTCTGAATAATTAACGAGCATTGAGTAACACTCGTTGAATGTTGAGATAGATGGACGTTTGGCCTTTTCTTTTTCATCTCTGGTTGGGATATTCATAATTGATGATGGAATTTTTCCAATGCTAGTAAACTTTCTTTGAGATGAAGAAGAGGATGATGATTGGGAAAGTAATTTGGATTTGTATTGAGGAATTGGTACTTGAGTTTGATATTCTTCATAAGCTTTTTGAGCTTCTTCTCTAGTAGTAAATGACTTATGTTGAATATTAGATTGTCCGATGACAAAGGCTGAAACTTTATGCCAGTTATCATAGACTCCTTTCATTGGTCCATTGAGGATTGTGTAGAATTTTGTCTGGGATGATTTGGAGGTATCGTATTGCAATGTTAGAGGAGTGGTTATTGATGAGTTTGACTTGGATGGAGATTCGATGGCTAATGGTTGTGTTGGTGGTGAAATAGACATTGGTGATGGATCCACCACGTTTTTGCTGCATAATTCTGATGACTGGATGTTGCCACCTAGTTTAACTAATGTCGCTTCAAGTTGTGCTATTTCATTTTGCTTTTCCAAAATCTCTTTTCTTTTTATTGCTATTTGCTCCATTATTCCGTTGATAATTGCTTCCATTCTCGGGTTAAAGTGTCGGCAATGACGTTGTTTTCTGATTTTATGTATTTTATGATTACTGGAATTGACGTAGCTCTAGCTGCCACTTGATTAATCTTCCTTGGTTGAAGTTGCTCCGAATTTTGTATTGAATAAATCTTGTAAGATATTTACTTGTCGGTACGGAGTTCGAATTCTTTGGGAAGAAGTTCGATTCTCCATTTTCTTAATGTTTTGAGACAAGCAAGTGTCTCTTTTTCATGAATAGGATATCTTTGCTCAGTTTCTGAGAAAGTTCCTGATATATATTTGCATAGTCTTTCGACTTGTTTATTGCTTGACTTTTCGATCTGTATATTTATCTTTGCTTTCATACAACCAGCCCAAGTTTCTTGAGAGGCATCTATTTCCACAATCAGATAATCATCACTTTGTGGATTGTATAATTTTGGAAGATTTTTACAAGCATTTTTCAGCTTGTCTATTATATTAGAATCATAATTATTCCAAGTCCATAGGACCTTTGTACTTAATTTCTTTTGTAATTGTCTTCTCTCTTTAGCTAAAGACTTAAAAAAGCCTTGATCAGAAATGTAATTTAATGATCCTAAAAATCTTTGTAATTGCTTTCTATCTTCAATTCTTGAAGGAAAATTATTTAATTTTTCTACTACATTATCTTGTAATTTTAATTCTCCATTTCTAGATATGGTTAATCCTAGATAGTCAATTTCATTCTTAGCAATTATTGCCTTCTTTTTACTTAGAACTAGCCATTTTTCTTTAATTCTTTCTAGAACTATTTTTAGCTTGTTATAATGTTCTTCTAATGGACCATTTGTATATATTAGTATATCATCTATGTATACTAAACAAAATTCATCTAATCCTTTTAAATTTTTATCCATAAATCTTTGATATATTCTTGGGGCTTGTTTCATGCCAAAAGGTAAAACTGTCCATTGATAATGCTTATGAGGTGGACAAGTGAATGCAGTTAATTGTTTTGTATTATCATGTAATCTTAATTGCCAAAATCCTGATTTAGCATCTAGAGTACTAAACCAGCGACTACCTCTAATCTTTTGAAGTATATAGTCTTTTCTAGGTAATTTATATGCATCTCCTATGGTTGCTTCATTCATTTTTGTGTAATTTATTACCATTCTTCTTTTTTCTCGTTTTATTTCATTATGATTTTCTACATAGAATGCTTGGTGCAACATGTCTACTTGTAGATTCTTCTATTATTCATTTTTCTAATAACTCAACGCATTCCTTAGTGAATTCTTCTACATCATTTTTTGAATAAGAAATTTTATTTTCTACATTTATTTCTTGGTTAGGATCTTTTAATCTTATTTCTATAACTTCTTGATTATTATTTTTAAGTTGGTCTAAGGGATTGTCACTACGAACGTCTTCCAATAATTTTTCTACCTTAGATTTTAATTCGAATGGTACTTCTAATTTTTCTTTTATAATTTTAAGTTTATGAATGATTTCAAATTTATTTAGACTTATTAATATTGGTATTTTTACGATTGTACTTTTCTGATTTTCATAAGATGGTGCAGTCAATTCTATATGATGTAGATATTGGCAAAATGGGTGATATAATTTTAGAAAATTATTTTCTATTATTATAGGTAATCCTGATTCTTGTTGATATATAGAAGGTATTATAAATATATAATTTCTTATTTTTATCCTATTTAAATATGATACTTTCCATATAAGATGTTTACTTCCATCTCGTAATAGTTATTTCTAATGGTTTATGTAATTTTTTCCATCGAAATGGAATTTTAGCTGATGCAAAACATAGAGTTGCTCCAATATCTATATATGCATTATATGATTTTTTTTGTATTTAATTTCAATGAATGTGCAGTTTGGATTAGGTTTATTCATTAGAAGATGAATAATCTTCTTCAAGATAAGATTGACTATTATCGGATACTAGTTCATATATCTCTTCTAGTTCTGAATCTGAATCTTCAATTGGTTCAAGATCTTTTTCTATTGCTATATTTAATATTTTGAGTTTTTCTTTATTTTCGATTTTCTTTTTATTAGGACATTTATTTGCGTAATGACCTTCTTCATTACATACCCAACATCTACATGTTTTCTTATTTTCTGGACAATATTTTTCTTTTTTAAATGGTGTTTTTCTTTTAAAGAATCTTCGTTTTCTAAAATTATCTCTTTTGTAATTATATTTTTTATATTTATTTCTAGGAAATTTTTTCCATTTATATTTCTTTATAAACCTTCTTTTTTCATTATTATTGCATCCATAATTTTTGATATTTTAGGATTATTTTTACAACATAATTGTCCTATAGGATGTTTAAGTTGATTTTTCGTTGTAAACATTGTTCTGCTATGTAATTTTGAGTTGTTTCTATAATTCCTCCTAGTGTATTAGCTATCTTATTTTTCGCTAAATCTTCTGTATATTTTTCTTTAATGGCTTTACTTATTGGCCATGGTAGTTTATTTATATATGTTTCTTTATGCATTTCTCTAGTATTTGGAGGTAATTTATAATAATACTTTTGAAATTCACATGTATAGGGTTCTAATTCACACATATTACAAATTCGTATATTGTTTAAGTGCCATAATGCATTTTCTGTTTCTCTGCTCGCTAATTCTAGTTTTTTTATCAATGTCATCTTTTCCTAAAAATTCTCTATTTATTGTATCTATGATGGCAAAGAAAACTTGTGAATTAGTTTCTTTATCACATAATAGCATATTTTTCTCTTCTTGAAAGAGTTAATAAATAATTTTTGACTGATCCTGATACTTTATATGCTACAAAATTCCATACCAATTCTGGATTTAGATCTTGAAATATTTTATCTAATTGTATTAATAAACCGGTATTATTCATCCAATTAGTTAGAGTTTCTTCTTTATTTTGTACACAATCTAGATTTAAAATGTCTAAATTTGGTTTGGTTTTCGAAGGTGTATATTCATTTGGTAGCTTTTTCCACTTATTATTTTGTTTAGAATATCCTTTTTCATACATATATTCATTATGATAGTTTTCTCTCCTTCTTTTACTTCTTGAACTAGATCCTCCTATTTCTTCTACTTTCATTCTAAATGGCAAATCATCTTCCGACTCATAACCATAAACTATTTCTTCTTTATTATCTTCTATCTGATAATTTCTATGTTCATAAGTGTCTTTTTCATCTTCTATTATTTTAAGTTGAGATAATAATTGTCTTACATCATTAATTTGATTAGATATATTTTTTGTTTCCATTTTAAACTATTTATGTAAGTCTACGAGGTAATTCAAGTGTTATTATTCTTTTAGGTTTTTCATAGATGATTTCGTTGTGAGGATAATCTAATTCTTGTACTATTATTTTCTTTTTTCTGAATTTAATTTTTCAAAATTATATAACTCTTCTTTTAATTTTTCTATAATATCTCCCCCTCTTCAGAATTTTCGTCTTTTTGACCTTCTAATAGTTCTTGAAGTTTAATGAGGCAATTTTTTGATTCATTAATTTTTTGGTGAATTTCTTTTGATTTAGTTTGATTTATATATTCACATATTTGTGTTAGCGTTTCTTCGACATATCTTTGATTTTCGGTAATCATATGTTCTAAATTGTTTATCTTTTTGTCGAGAAAATCAAAAAGATTTTTAAATCACTTTTTAATTTTATTATATCATTTGATATAGCCATAGTTATACGGTTTCTAATTGTATTTTCATAGTTTCTAAATTTTGTAATCTTATATTTTCTTCATTTAATTTTTTCTATTATGCTCGTAAGTAATTATAAGATATTCTGCATAATGAATTATTTTCATTCTATGATGTGCTCTTAATTTGTTCTTGTAGATGTTTTATATTATCTTGATATATTTCTATCATTATTTTAGAATTTGCTATTTCTATTTTTAAATTATTTATTTGGTTTCGTAAAATAGAATTCATAAGGAACTTTTGATATTTTATAATAAAATAAAGGTATCTTGGTTATAGACTCATAGTAATTAATTAATTTGTTTAATTAAAATGGTTGCTGCATACTCGTGTTTTCAAAACTCGATTTTCATCTTCTTTGTCATTAATTAAGAAAAAGTCATTAATTAAGAGAAAGTGCAAACTCGTGTTTTCAAAACTCGATGTTTATTTCTTTATTAATTAAGATAAAATCGTGTCTTCAAAACTCGATTTTTATAAAATTATGTTTACCTATTAGGGTTAGTCATTATTTTTATAATTAAATCTAAAATTTATAATTGCAACTAATCAATTTAGTTATTCTTATTATTTGAAAAATAAGATATGTCCGTTTTAATTAAGAGTAGGAAAAAAATAAAGCGGATTTTTATTAAAAATATTGTTTAATAAAAGAAAATTAAAAAATAAATATATCTTATAATTTGATTAGGAATATTTTTTTAATAATACGTTCTATTTGAATAGTAAAAAACAAGATGTGTCAATTTTAATTAGGAATGGGAAAAAAATAATATAATGATATTTTTAGAAGGAAAAATTGCTTAAGAAGAAAATTAGAAAAAAAATATAGTATATTATAATTTTATTAGGCTTAATTTTTGAAATAATATATTGAAAATTGATTAGGAATAAAATTATTAATTTGTTAGAATTTTTATTAGGAATCATTATGTTTTTATTGTGTTTTAATTTCCTAACTAGAATAGGAAAAAATAATATTATTGGCTTAAAATTGTAACTTGAAACCTAATTAAACTCAAAATTCTTAAATACATATGTCAAATTACTATTCGTTAATAAAACGTCATGTGTCAAATTTTGATTTGACCATAAATTTACAATTAAATTTATAATTGGAATAAATTGAAAAAAACTCTCTATTGTCAGTAAGATTTAGCTTGGTTAAGAGTAACACTCATTAACTTAAACTAATTAAATCATATATAAAATTTGAAAGTAGCAACTTGGAAATTACTTTTTTTTACCGTTCTTCTTTCTTGGCGTAACATCTCGAATCGAATCGTCACCTTAACTATTTGTCTTTTAATTGTGCTACATCTTTTGTCTTAAATTAGATGTTAATGATTGTGATTTCATACAAAATAAGAAAATCACAACATAACCTCATTTTCCAACATAATTATGAAAGTAGAGATTAAAAAATCTTTAAAATTACAACTAATAATTAAAAATATGAGTA
The DNA here is from genome assembly GCA_024708375.1 of Oxalis stricta. Classification (NCBI taxonomy): domain Eukaryota; kingdom Viridiplantae; phylum Streptophyta; class Magnoliopsida; order Oxalidales; family Oxalidaceae; genus Oxalis; species Oxalis stricta. Next base: position 43,049 of record JANIEQ010000840.1, on the reverse strand, counting down.
AAATGGATGGGATACATGATGATAAAGATGGTGAAGATAGTGAAGTGAGTGCATGAGGGTATAATGGATAAAAATAATTAATGTTCTGTCCACAAAATTTATATTTAATTTAAAATAAAAAAATTATATTTATATTTATATCAAATTATGGAGAGAAGATAGTTTTTTTAAAAAATAAAAATGTGCTATAAAAAGTGATAAAGAAGAACTTGCATTGCAGTATTGGGATTGGCGGAGACGAATTCGTCTCTTTACAATTTACTAGCCTCATTAATTATTTTTTTTAAATGGGCTAAGTTTTAGAAAGCCAATTATTAGACTTTACTGAGTTATTCTATCAAACTAAACAATTAAAAACAAAAACTACTACAGGTATTCCATCCAAATTATTTACTAAATTATTTATAATTAAATAATAATACTTGTATTTTTTTCAACGGGGACATGAATTGTACTAGATTAACTACAATTGAAACAAATCAAAATATTGTTGTTTTTATTTTCAACCGGGACAATTGCACTAGATTCGTTACAATTAAAACAAATCAAAATATTATTCTTATTATCTATTTGATGTTTATAAGATACTCTCTTACAATACAAGACATGTCTAAATTACAGTAACATATACATTTTATCGATCTATAACACTTTCAAACTAAGAGAAAACGTACTAATCTCGTAGTGAAAGAAAACCAGTCACGGAAAAAGAGGCACCCAAAGTATTTTGCATATGAACTATTTCCACCCTAAGCCTCTCACTCTCTCTCTCAGATGCTTTTTATTTTTTAATAAAAAAACAACACCCGATTTTGGTCTTTCTTGCCTTTCTCTTTTTGCTTTTAATTAAGCAATCCATAAATTAATTAAATCGAAGGAATACGAAACTACGATAACGCCTGAGCAACAAGCTAACGACCTGAACATTTTGGAATGTACCATGTGTTAACACTGAATTTAGCAAAAAGTACAGACTCGGGAAAGCCTTGAAACGTATTTTAATTTTAATATTTTTTATCATATTACTACTTTTTTTTTTTTTAACCAAGACAAACATCCCAAAAAAAAACGTTTAATACAAACTCATAGAGCCAAATAAATCTCTCATTCAATCTAAGCTCTCCAACTTAGTACCAATTAGAAACTACAGTATATGATATGTATTAGCAGTAGCAAGTAGAACAACACTACGAATTTTCTGTACCATTTTCCTCGTACTGTTACTATTTTGTTTGAAAACTATATGATTGCGCTCTAACCATAAAAAGTAGACTAGAGCCGCAAACATCAATCTTCTAAGTGTAGCAAGCTGCGATTTACCAATTGCTTTTTTTGAGAACCAGTATACTACTGTACGCCAGGAATCAGGAGTGATAGCACAATGTGGCATAATAGACCGCCAAACACTCTTTGAGAAATCACAAGAGACAAAGAGATGACCCAAAATATCATCAACCTGCCCACAAAAACCACACAAAGCATCTTAACAAACCCCCACCCAAAAAGACGATACTTAACTACCAATTGATTATTTACAGCTAACTACAAAACGAAAACTATGCCAAGGATATAAACTCTTATGCCACACAAGTCGGGGCCGAAACATCTTTGGTTTTCGATCGGTTTATCATATTACTATTTATGTATCAAAATCATGATGTTTTGATTATTATGACATGATGTAATTAAAATTAATTATATTGAGAATATTTTTAACAAAATAATTAATCCTTAAGTTTTTCAAAATTAAACAAAATATCATGTATAATTTAAAAAATATTTTCTTTGACAAAAATATTTTCATTATACCTTGACATAAAAGTGTAGTTTTCCCATAAATAAATTAGTAGAGATTTAAGTAGGTTACTAATTGTATTAATTAAATAAAAAGATTATGACATTTTGGTATATATTAGTCATCTTTAATATATGTTTGTTAGTTAAAATGTAAAACAAATAATGCAATAATCAAGTCTCAGAGTATGAAAACACGTATAAGTAGCTTGAAATTTGATAACTCTAATTCTTTTCGATTAAGTTTTATAATGTAACAACTCAATGAGATACGACTACAATCCCAATTTAATAATTATTTATATATAATCTCTTTTTATCGAAATAATTTAAATATACAAAATATTTATTTAAAATAAACTAAATACAGATATAAAATTCTATTTTAAAACTAAATACAAAATACTAAACATGAAAATTCTATTCATTAAACTAAATCTGAAGCATCATGAGATAATCAATCGGTACTTGAGGCTAGGAACCGAATATCGATCGGTTTGGTCAGTATTGACCATGTTTTGAACCGACCGATCGGTAATTTCAGTAGGAGGAAGCATTACCGATCCCGACTCGATTTTGTGTCAGTTCGATTCGAATTTTTTACCGACAGAAATCGGTCGGTTTTCATTGATACCGATCGACTGAAAATTTTATTTTTTATTAGCCTTAATTTCGAGAGCAGGTGAACGGTGAAAAGAAAATGAAGGTACAAACTCAAAGTCGGATGAACGAAACCGATACAAATCGAAAACTTCATTGAAATTAAAACTATTAAGAACAATAATCATACAAAAAAAATTTCTCACAAGTCTTGTGATTTGTTGGCTCAGATCTGAGGCCAGATCCAGTACTCAGACAGTCGGAATTGAGTTCATACTTCAAAACCAAGTAAGAGAGAAGAAAAATCGAACTTATACTCCTTATTCACCGTCATCCTCATCTTCTTCTTCGGAATGTTCTTCATCGTGATAGACAACATAGATCTGAGGAGTTAGTGTTGATTTGTGTTTGGGTTCGCAATTCGTCTCGTCGCTTTGTCTCGTTCGTCTCGTCACTTCATCGAATCCTAAGCTTCTCTGATTTCATGCTATATTAATGTTTATGGTTGTCGAGTCTCTTAAGAGTCAAATGTAGAAGGAGCAGATGCAATGTAAAATGAATAGATTAGTGCCTAGTGGGTGGCGACGTGGCGTCATTATGAAATGTGAAGGGCAAAACCGTTAAAAAAAGCCATGAAGTCCCATTAAAACGACATAGTTTTTGTATGTCTATAAAATGCTCTTGTCGGTCGGTACTTTTACGAACCGATTTTCCGCCTACCGATTTGGCCAAAATTTTCATTACGATCCGAGCCGATTTTCAGACCGATGTCGAGCCGACACCCGACAAATTGGTAGGAAATGATCAGTTGGTCGGCTTAGAATTAATTGTCCACCCATGCAGTACTAACTAAACAGTTACGGTTAACAACTTGAATATAATTTTAAGAATCAATAACTGTAATGTACGTAGTACGGTATGAACTAACACAGTTTATAACTAATAATCTAAAGATAACTCAAAGTATAATAAAGCTATGAAAGATAAACAAGTACTTGGTCGATAAGTAACTAGACCAGTACTAACAATCAATTTACAACCTACAAATAAACTAAGTGCAATGAACGAGTAAAGAGATAGTTCAGTAGGAACTGAACCGAACTTACAAAGCTTCGCCTACGTTCTCTGATGCACCTTAGTTCGGTAAACTGATGACGTCTAAGTCCCTCCTGCGGATGATGATGGAAATCGAGACTTAGCGTGATACGATGATGGACTAGTTGATTAAACTGATATTGAACTAGTGTCGTCGGACTGATTCGGATAGTTACTATTGAACCAGTGTCTTCTCTTTAGTCTGATTCAGTTGAGTTGATACTGAACCAGAGTCTTCAGATCTGACTCAGTTAAGTTGATACTGAATCAGATACGTCAAGCAACAATTATGCAATATGGGAATCTATAGATCTAGTGATCTAAAGATCTTATGTGCAGTTTGTGCGATGAACTATTTATGATGAGATGTCCCTTTAAGATAAATGCGTTTGTGCTTAGGACTTTGAGACTAGATCAGTTATAACTATTTGGAGTTAAACTGAATCTAAATAAGCTGACGTACAAATGATAAGTCTCTCTAGGTCGGTGGTGAGGTTTAGAGACTTACTAACAAACCAAATGATAGATATTGCGTTGTTTGTGTAGATTTGATTTGAACGATAAAAGTAACACCTCAACGAGTAGCTACTCGACCAGTTGTTACAGATGGCGGATACGTAAACAATCCTGAGTTGAATATTGATTCAATCGGTATTGCAAAAACGTGATTAGATGGATAGAACAAGTTCTCACTTAGAATAGATCGAACTATTGGAGCATATAAACGTTGTGATAGTTTGGCACAAAATAGATTAAACAACTTTAAAAGATAACAAGAGATAAACACGAGAGATTTCAATGCAAACACTTTGCTCGTTTATTTATTACGCAGTTTGGTGTGTTAACAAACACCTAATCATGACGGGCAAAAGGCCAAGTAGAAGTTTCTTACAATAATGGGAGATAAACTCCTGAATCACCTAGGAGCTTTGTGCACAAACCCGCATGACTCAACTACTAACTCACGAGATCTCCTAAGTAATGCTAGACCTAGGCTACCCAACCTATTCTAGGACCCCTACTTAACTTAGCCAAACACCGGCTAGTACTCTCGTCACTCTCGTTTCCCAACCCTTTAAACCTTGAGTAACCTATGACAACAAACAGAGGCACGGGGTGGAGTCGAACTCTCAACACTCCCCTTCCAATATCCTCTCTCTGTAAGTTGTTTGTGCAAATAGATCCTCTTAGAAACTCTTCCTCTTTTTATAGCTCTTCTTGTCTTGCTGTATCACTCAAGATCTTGATTAATCTATGATTCATGTCGTAGATCTTGATCATTCCGTATTCGTACCTTGAATCTTTCATATTTGAATTAATAGTTCTTCTCCATATATATATATTTATATATTACAATATATTTGAGACAAAAGGAACGAAATCTTGTTTTTCTTTTAATACTTTGATCCAGAGTTTTTCTTTTATGCTATATATCTTCTAATCTGATTTGCCCAGATCTTTTCCTTGGAGAGAATGTCTTCAATACTAGCCTTTGATCTTGCAACGTTCATCAATCCAATTCTTCATGTAATCTGATCTCGATCGTTGATGCATTCAACTTGGCAATCCAAGTGACAATTGATTTTGCCACTTTATCAATCCTGATTATTTAACTAATCAATTCTCGTCCGTTGATGCAAGTCCTAATCAAATCACGTTCATTGATGTATTTTTCGATCCAAGTGATGCATCCATTTCCTTTATTTTCATTACGAACACTAAGATTGCATTATTTTTAATTACCAACACTTAATACACTAAAATGCTATAACGTTATTTATTTGAATAATATAATTCATAATCTCTAACTTATTCTTAAAATATCCTAAGGTCAAAAAGTGACAATCCAAATAATCACGAATGTCTATAATCAAGTGAAATGATGTCTTGATATAGTATGCATTCACAAAAGCATCACTTTGATTGCGACATTGAAAGTATCAACAGACAAGATCTCACACAAATCGTTTAGGATCAATGAGGTGGCAAGATCAAAGGCTATGAATCGAAGATGTTCTCACCAAGACAAGGATTCGAGAGAAGATCAAGGAGAATGAAGACATGGAGCATAAAAAGAAATAAAATCGAAGATACAAGATTACTAAACCAAAACGTATAAATAGAAAAAAAAAACATAATCAAACTCTTGTTCCTTCCGACTCAAGTAATTTCGTCACGTCTCACAGAAAAGGAAACAAAATATTCTGATAGGAATCAAACAAGATCAAAATCAAATCATATCAGAATCGTATCAAGTAAAGAGTGTTGACAAGGAAAACATGCTCTATAAATAGAGGACACTTCTCACCATGGAGATAAATTTGCACAAACAACATTTCGTGAGAGGAAATAGAGAGAGAGAAGGTTCTTCCACTCGGACCACTATTTGTTATCATAGGTTCTTCAACTCAAAAGGTTGGGAACATAGAGTCGAGAGTACTAGCCGTTCCGGCTAAGTAGAATAGGAGTCCTAGAATAGGTTGTCCACCTAGGTCTAGTTTTACTAGGAGTTAGCAATTATTGGTACTAGTAAACAAACGGGTTGTGTTTGTTATCTAGGTAATTCGGAGGCTTTCTCCCATTATTGTAAGAACTCTTATTTGGTTTCATTACCCGCATAAATAGGTGTTTGTTAACACACCGAACTACGATATAAATAAAAGACGCAAAGTGTTTGCATTGAAATCTCTCGTGTTAATCTCTTGTTATCTTTTATTGTGTTGAATCTATTTTTGTGCCAACAAAACCTACAACGTTTATATGCTCCAACAGTTCAAACTACTGAGATCAAATCATTAGCACGAACTGTTCTTCCACGATTACGTCATAGCAATACTGATCGAATCCATATTCGACTCAGGATTGTTTCCATCACCCATCGTTGTAACAACTCGAACGAGTCGACTACTCGTCCCTAGAGTTATCGTTGTTATTCGAATCAAATCCAACGCATTCAATTCAATATCATTAGTTTGATTCGTTCATAAGTCTCTAGATCTCATTATCAGTTATACGAGAGACTTATTTTTTGCACGTCATATCAATTGAATTAATTTAACTTATGACATAGTTATAATTGATTCAATCCTAGAGTCTCAACTCAAACTCGCATCTTTAGTAGAGACGCGTAGGCACTAATGGAGTTACCGCACTTATCAAAATCATCGGATCAACAATGATCAAATCATCGAGATGGTGAGATCATACAAATCTTCATATCATAAAATATTCTTAATGTACTGCCAACTGAGCGAAATCAAATCATCGGACTATCAAAACGGAATTGAACTAGACCAGCCATTACACTAGTTCGCATGATCAAACTGAAGCGAACTGGAATCCATCATTGATTTACGCTAAGTCTCAGTTCCATTATCATCTAGAAGAGAAACTTGAAGCATCGCAATATCTGCGACTTAAGGTGCATCTCGTAGGTCAGTAAATCTGAATTGGGGTAATCTTGGTTCCATTACTACTTGAATCTATTTCATTATTGTGTTTAAGCTTACACTTAGTTTTATCTTCGTGAAACTATGTTTAATCATGGTTCATTTACCGAGTCGAACTATTATTTTATTACACATATGATATAATGACACGTTATTCTATCATACTATAAAAGTCAAGTGTAATATGTACGGCTAAGTTAACATTGTACTATTGCATTATAAATTTTATTGTACCTAGAATTATCGATTGGTTTGTTAAAGGTGAAATGCATGAAGTGCTATTGTACTGCCTTTGTTCAATTCATTAGTTAAGAATAGATAATTAGGATTTTCTATTTAGAATATATAATTTTTTTTATAGGAGGAGCAATTTTACTAGAATAAAGAGATAAAGTCGCGTCCATTTATCAGAGCAGGCAATCCCCTGATGGAAAACTCTCCCAAATCCCTCAGAAGCGGACAAACATAGTGAACTATTATGGATAAACATCTTTCACAAAATCTACTATCAAGAAGGGATGGATTACAAAAGTCCACACTACAAAGTGAAGAGGATCGCCATAAAAGCATCCTGAACTAAAAGAGTAAATCAAAAATCCTAACAAAAAATGACAAGAAGACAAGAAAAAACAATATCACCACGCATTGCGAAAACAACAACACAAAAAGAAAGCCGAATAATTATCTCCTTCTTCCTCTTATTCGACTACATACGATTCCAATTGTGATACGTGAAATGAGTTCGAAGCTCTATAGTTGAAGTTTTTATTTACCGCGTTATACCGAGCACACGCCCAATGCACGAAGATGACGAAGAGCATGTCGTCTTCATCCAGGATTAGCCCTCTTGAAATACATGATGAGATTACGTTCTCTCCACAAAGTCCAAGAAACAACTCAGTAAATAATATAGTCATGAGAAATCCATCAGGATCTACCTAAACTTTCAAAGTCTTTATCATTGTGATAATAAATCAACAGAAACTCCTCTAGAATACATATAGAAGCACTCCCATCAATGCAGAATTTTCCTCATAAATTAACCATGGCGAAAGCAGCTACTGAAAAGCAAATGGACTAATTGATTCATCACAATTAAAACGGGAACGGAGCTATATGCAAACAACCTGGAGTCAATAATATGAAGTTATAGTAACTTATCTCTTGTGGGAAGACGCCGCTAAATAACTGGGCAAAGAAAGATGTGAATTTTTAGGTGGCACCTTGGCTTTCAACGTGGCTGTGAAGTGATAGTTAATGGACAGATCAAAGAGTTGAGAGCACTAGAGACACTTACATACATTTTTAGTAATAACTAACATCCAAATTCATCCACTTATAAACAACATTCTCTCGTCCGACGATTAAGAGACACACCATCCAAACAATTATAACAACTCTGCTAATTGACCCAGAGACAATTTTAGCTCGAAACAAAATTCTCTACGCCCCTTCAAATCCCAAAACCAGGTTTGTATATTTACAGGTTAGATCCTCCCTATAACCCATCTCCCGCGACTTTTGCAGCCAACTCGATTTAGTGGATTGACCTAAAAAAATTCATTTCTCGATGGTGTGAAAAGTGGTATATTTTAGGCGAAGGAATCTTTCATAACTATCTAGCTTCTTCTACCCATAAATTAAGTGCCATGCCCATTTGGGGTGAGAGCACGGTTTTTTACTAGAATACCAACTCGGTACGCTTAAAAGTCCACCCTTTTAGCTTCTCTTTGATTACAGTACTGAATATTCTTAAGTAGATATATTATAAATGTTAATCACTTTGTTTAAAAAGGAATTATGTATTTAAGTGATTACTAGATATGTTTCGGTTGTAACTCGTTGAGTTGCTCCACGTTAGGTGACTTGGTCCGAAAAGTTAGGTTAGGACTATCAAATTTCGACTTGATAGTGCTTCAAACGCATAACGCATTCATCGGAAAGTAAATATTTTTTTCTCAAGTATGACTTTGCATGTAAGGCGTATGTACATATCGTATCTGATCCCTAATTAAAATCGCTGCTGATGGTTTTGGAAATGCGTCAATGATTTTGACAAATGATACCATCCACTAATATGGAGAATGGCATTCTAAGCTATAAATCTAAATGAAACTTGCTAAGCGTTGACAAAGATGAACAGAACCATACCATTTCGTCGAGAACTTTTGAGGATCAAAGTAATGAATATCTTCTCATTACTAATAATAAGATTGACTTGAAAACCATCTATGAGAAGCTAAGGATCCTCAAAGGATTGTGTGCTGTGTCATGGTTAGAGCTATTAAACCCACGCTATTTGTCTTGAGAGATTGGTAAAATCTAATGAGTTTGGGCTTTGACACTGATCATCTAGCCTATACTATGATGCGTGTGATCATTAAAAGACACAAAAAGACACTCCTTTGACCCTTGTGAAATATACATAAGTGATGAGCATAATGAGGATGGAAGTTATGGTTACACTTGAACAAACCAACGTAGACAACAAAAACAAAGAGGGGCCAAAACTATCTTTCCCCTGGAAGACAAAAACTTTATTTCTAGGAAAATTGCTCAAGAGATTTTGATTTTGAAACAATCAAGAAGCTTATAGTTTAGAAAGAAGCTATACTTGAAGAGAAGATAAATTCTTCGCACATGTGTTTTTAGATTTGAAAACTGATTTTATTCATCAATAAAATACATATTTATAGGTAGTCAAAACTACGCAACAAAGTTTCGACCAACACATGCACTTACACTGAGCATAAGAGGTTTCCAGGAGACCTCTCGTTTAACAAGACATAGGAAAAAATGAAAGGGACCTAGAAAAACCTACATACATGACATAAGAATTATAAAATAAATAGAGAAAGCAAATACATCAAAGATGAGATGAGAAACATGATTAAATGAGGATGACATAATTGAAATATTCATGTGAATAGAACCTTTGGTGGTTTGATAGATGTAATGCTAGTAGGAAATCAGCAATGCATGATAGGGAATATGAACTAGCATTAATCTTTTTGATCTTCAATGTAAGCGGAAAATTTTCATAGTGGGTAGCATTAATTAAAGTTGTTTTGAGAATTTTTTAATAAATATGTCTTGACTGGAAGTGTTGATCTTCTCTCTTCAGAATGAGCAGGAGTGAAATGAGCTTAACATTGTCTCTGAGCTGATTTGAATTGGTCCTTGCCTTCGATATAGGCGCATAGATTTATAGACCGAATAGAATATGGTTTGATGAGGAGATTGGATGGAAAATATGATGTTGTTGGATGGTTCTCCATCATTAAAGTGTTATTGTCCAGAATATATTTGTGAAGCTTGATCACAAGAAAAGCTCATCATTAACAAAATTTACCACTATCGTCTAGCTTCATTTCCATTTCCATTTGCAGTAATGGTTATTATTAGCAAAGGTTGCTGAATTTCACAAAAGATGCAATCTTAGGCTAGAATTGTTAAAGTCTACACATCATGGATAGTTACTAAATTTAGGTCTACGTAATGTATAAATCTTTTTCTTGAGTTAGTTTTGAATTGAGTCAAGTACATGATTATTCTCAATATATTATAAGAGACCAGGTCTGCGTTGTCAATAACGGAAGCAGGATATATCAATATTTAGTAGTGCAGAAAATAGCGTATGAACTTAGTAAAAATGAGGTTGATCAGACATTATTAAAATTAAGCGAAATATATTTAATTGCATATAATTAAATCGAACATACTTTTAGATATGTATTGGTATAAATTATTGTCGTACCACTTTTTAGATTGTATATAATTTAAATCTATATCAATTACTTAAATTAAAATGATAAACCTATCAAAATATCTTAAGTAAGTGTTCTTTTGATGAAAAAATAAATCTATGTTATTTTGAAGATACATGATTATCCTATTAAATGTTTATATATATTCTTAATTATATAAATCAGCTAAAATATTAAGATGAAAGTCTTATACTCTATTTCTTAATCAACTAAATCACAAAAAAGAAATATATTTTATTACATTTTGATTGAAGTTTGAAAATTTGATGGGGTATGTACATACCGTCGTTTTAGTTTTCTACTCTTGCTCCTCAATTTGTTTTACCAAGTCTCAGTATATACATAAATAATTTCTTTTTTGTAATATGTTTTTGTTTTTAATTCTGATTTTTCTAAAGAAGAAAAAATGGACAGAGTATTGTCCTAGTCTTTGTCCGTCGCTACCGTCGTTGATATATGGATATCCAAAGTAGGGCCACTATAAATCCACGAGAGTCAATCTCATTTACGTGTGGGGTGTGTTGCGTCATCACTATATCGTGAGATTACTAAATCTCGAATCTTTTTTATAAAATTATGTATTAACCTTCATCTTTGAACAAGCTTTTGAGTTGGTCTCTGTAATTCATTCAAAGAGGGATACTTGTCTGATCAGTTGTAATTCTTTTTCATAATCAATATACTGAAGAAACAAGATACGACGTTCTATGCGTGAATATACATGTGGATAGGGCGGAATATTGGAAGTAATAATGTACTCCTCGGCATGTAAATTTAAAAGAAGATTTTCAACATATTTTATATTCTAAACATAAAGATCAGTTTGACTTATGTAAAGTCAGAAATTGTATTGTCTCTATTAGAAGTATATATTTGATTTCGACTTTCTGATTTTTGACAAGACCATACCAGAATGTAACTGTCCTAGTAACACTTAGAAAAATAATTTTGAATCACCTTCCATGCCAGTGATTTTTCTGATTTTTTGCCTGAGCAATCTCAAACATATCTCTTGGACAGGTTTCAGGGCTATGGTAACATTCATAGTAATTATAAAAAAAAAAAAAAAAAAAAAAAGTAAGAAAGTTGGATTCTCATTTTCCACGAGATTACCGAACCAGTAAAAGTGATTCTACCATAAACCCAACAATCTTCTCCTCTACCTCCTCTAGTGTTATATAAGAAAATCAAAGTTCGATTGAAATTAACGAAAATCCGTCACGCTAAAGAAACTATAAACAAAATATCAATATTGATAACAATGGATATGGGATTTCGTCCATTCAAGATCAAGGGTTGGTGGTGAAATGTCGCGTGAAATTTATGAAGACGACGAGCAAGAAGTCTTAAATGGAGTGCTGTCAATAAACTCCATAGGCTCCCCACTCATGCTCGAGCAAGGACCAGCGTTTTGCATGGAATTGCCGGTGGATTTAAGGAGATTGATCTTCAAGATCTGCGGTTCAGTCAGCGCAAGAAATTGGTCGACAGATTGATCCGAACTGCTGACTATAACGAAGAATTTTTGCATAAACTTAAGAGCAGAATCGACAGGTCTCTGCATTTTAGCTTGTTAGGAAATTCTGTTTGCTCTCGAGTTTGTTTTATTGATCCTTATTGTAATTTCCTTGAACTTGTTTCCAGTGTATCCTCATTTTACCATCAATTGAAGTTCGGTTTGAGAATCTGCTCGAGGAGGGTGAAGCTATGTTGGTAAACGAGCTTTGCCTACAATAGTCAACTCTGTATGCAATGTGATAGAGGTAATTTTACTCTCTTTAGGACAAAAATTCCAATTTGTTGACCATGAAAGAAAATATATTGAAAGAATTAATTCTCCCTTATTTGGGATTTTTTTAGGATGTCGTAGATAGCCCCATATTCTCCGAAGTCAAAAGAGAAAATTCACAATTTTGGACAGTGTGAGTGGAATCATCAAGCCTGGAAGGTAAAATTTCTTTAAATTGTTATTATTTATTATTATCATTATTATTATTAATTAATTAAAAAAAGTTTTTCCATCCATTTCTCATTTGATATTTATTATTTTGTAATTAACCTCTTTGAGATCTTCTGTAGATCTTCCTCAACTCACAATCAGGGAGACGTTGGCCTTTTCCGCCAGATGCCAAGGAGTTGGTACCGGCTACGGTAACTTCTTAATTTTCTTTATCAAAATGATTTAGACATTTCTTTTAAATAAAAACATAATAATTATTATATCTGCCTCAAAATACATAATGTTTTGATTCTTGTAGCATGTTAATTTATACTTGTCACAAAAAATCAAAAATCGTGTATTTTAAAACGGAAGGAGTATATATATATGCAGATATGCTCACGGAGCTTTTAAGAAGGAAGAAAGATCAAGACATCAATCCAGATCCCTATCTCGATGCATTAATGAAGGTAATTAGAATTTAGAGCAAGAGAAAGAAAAGAAACAAAGTACTATTTTATAGCTTTTCTCCAGATTTCAATGTTACTTTGTATGTAATATACAGGCATCATTGCTTGAGGGGCACAAGGAAGACATTGTTACCGATTATGTTCTCAAGGTATATATATATATATATATATATATATATACACACACATATACCTTCTTTCTGTTGCGGTCTCTTAAAATAAACTATAGATTATTGAAAAAAAGCTTGTTATATGTTTTATTCGTTATCAATTTCTTTATAGATTTTGGGACTAGAAATTTGCGCCAATACCAGAATAGGAAATGATATGATTAGAGGCATTTCAGGCGGACAGAAGAAACGTGTCACAACAGGTAAAATCTGAATTTCAAGTACATTTACATTTTTATTTTTTTCCGATATGTTTATAATTTATATATGTAATCTTGCAGGAGAGATGCTGGTTGGTCCTCACTGCTAGAATATAATTTTATACCAGAGACAAATATTGCCGTAATTTCTACTGGACATCTCGTTGGAAAAATTATTTTCAGCGGTTTACCATCGATGTACCAAGTGAAAATAGATGGTTGCTTAAACGTTTGCTCCTAATATTTTACCAGCGGTTTTTTCAGCGAAATTACACGGCTATATTAGCTAGCGAGCGAATTTTTCAGCATAAATTTCGTTGTTATATTTTGGCGATGGTCTTCCCTGAGTTACTCGCACTATTCCAACGATACAAATGCGGTATAATTACCGGTGGATATTCCATCGAAATGTCGCTGCCCAACATCCAACTACGATTCTCACACGAGTTGCAGAGCGGTTAGCAACAAAATATTCGCCTGTATGATTAACAAATATTTCTAGCAATTTGCGAATATTTGAGGCGAATAGTTCGCCACTAATACCGGTGAATATTCCAGCAAAGTGTGCCAACATTACCTAGCGAATGTGGGCTAAAAAGCTTGCAGATATTAGTGGCGAATGTAGCGAAGCAAAATTGAATTGCAATGCACCATAATCAATATTACTAGTGGGAATTACTTATAATTATAGCCACAATACAATATATTGCCAAAAACAAATAATACTCATAAATAAAATGGTCACAACATAGTTTGAATATTTATCCAAGTGTTCAATAGTTATGTCTTACAAAAGTGAGTGCTTTTAACGTACATAGCAATAAGTTATATAAAAAAAACTTGAACACTACCATTAGAAAGACAAACTAATGACGTGGAGGAAAACGACCTTCAATGAACTCCCAAAGTTTGTCAAGTTTGTTGTTTACACCACCCAAGCCATCATCAACCTTTGCATGTAAGGTTCCCATACCATCATCTACCTTTTTATTTAGGGCAGCCATACCATCGCCAACTTTGCCATCAAGTTTCTTCATTTCATCTTCCATATAGTTGTTGGTTGCTCAAGATGATGATGCACGTTGAGAAGACAAAAATATACTAATATCGGATATATTGTTATGAGAAGATGACATACCATAAGTCCTCTTATTCTAGCTCACCACACCATTTGTACTTTTCCGAGCAACTCACCTTTTCATCAACGATGAAGATCAGATTTCCCGGCCTCTATTGCAGCTACTTTTGTAGCCTCAACTCTCGACTATATTCAGCCTACAAAGATAAAAAGAATAGCATCAATGTAATCATATAAGAGACAATTTTCATTTAACTATGATAACACTCAATCAATCATTCTAGCCACTTTTCAATTCCTTTTTCTAAATCTAATATTTTACTTGCAAAGATAATACTCTAATATTTTAGTCTCATGGAAGTTGATGAAGATACAAATCGATGGTTTAACTTAATGACATTTATTCCACGTGTGATTTTCTCTCCCGAAATTTCGTATTTGGATGTTATAGAGACTACTCGAAGGAGCAAGAGCAATCAAGCACGCGATCCTAAGAAGCTTTAAACTTATATTAGAATATATCAAGGCCTTACCGTGAGTGATTTATTGTGTTCTTTTTAGCCTTTGTATGGAATTTATAATATAGTCCGAATCGAATGTGACTATGTGAAAAGCCTAGACTTGATCATGTTTGGTTATGCAGACCGGTCAAGAAACAGACTTTGTTTTAGTTTCATGTACCGGCTCAGGTGTAGAACCTAGCAGAAGGGGAGCAAGTTCTGAAAGCAAAGAGGGTTAGTATAGACTACATATATATATGCTCCAATTCCTTTCCTCGTATGAATAATTGATTATGCGATTTATGTATTTTCTGATTACTTAAACTTAGTCTGGTGAAGATTCATTAAGAAGATCAGGTCTCAGATACACAATCATTCGCCCAGGTCCTCTTAAGGTAAACTTTTCTTCGTTGTTATCATGCCTTAGCATGCATTATGGAGGAAGATGAAATAGCTAATCTGTGCGTCTTTTTATTTTCTTAACGTCTTGTTTGTCAAGTGTCATAATAGACCATTTTTTTAGTAGTATCCAAGCTTCGATGTAGCTTTACTTTATACTTTGATGGAGCTTGAATTGAAATGAAAACAAAAATAAAAAGAACATGGAAGCTAAAAAAATTACGAAATCGATGTAGCTATACATCATAATGACTCGACAATCAATCATTTGCAGGAAGAACCTGGTGGCCAACAAAATAAAAAGGTAATACCAAAGAAAAAAGAATAGAAAACTTACATATATAGTCTCGATTTCTTATCAACCCATGTTTTCTCTTTTTTGTTCTTGTGGGTATGGACAAAGAACTCGTCAAACGTAGGATCACGACCCAATTCAATTTTCTACATAGATACAATTAATAAAATGTTCAGCTATAAAACTAAAATATAACCCAATCGTAAAGAAAGAATCGAGTACAAACCAATTTCGGGAATGTCGTCGCCATTGAAGCGCCGCCACAAGTATGCTTTGCACTAGCCTCCGAACTTTGATTTTTCTTATTTGTTTCGCTTAATTTTTGAACTTTTCACTTCCCCAATAAGCTTGTAATGATATCCACTCATCCTTCCCAATCCATTCAGGTTTCGTATCCGGTGATTTCCTTGCATCTGCTAACATGTCGAGAAAGTCGTTTGCTTCCCCGTCGGTTAAATATCTTATACATGTCACGATCATCCTCATCATACTCCACCATTCCCTAACAAAGTCGATAAAATAAAATTTTACAAATACCAACCATCACTAACAAAATCAATACATTTATTTAATTTATTTATTATTACCTTCCACTCTAGAAACATTGTCCGTTTTGAAATCTCTGGGACCATTTTCCAACTTATCCAATCTTCGTAGAATCCTTTGATAACCTCGAGTCAAGGCACTTGCACCTACGGTGTTTGGCACCCAGCTGTATAAAATTATATAATTATGTTTTGTACTAACATGCCAAAAATAAATAATGCAATAAAATTGAAAATACATACTTGTTATCATCACCAATTGTTATAAATTTACTTGTTCGCCTCATTGTACGTTCAACTCTGCTCCCCGCTCGGATACATTTCCTTGTGAATTTGATAAATGAGGAGACTCTTCTTCAATCTGTTTCATTGTCTTCTTCATGGTCATTCTCCTCCTCATCATCATCGTCATCATTAACATTATCAATATCCTCAACATGTTGCTCTTCCATCTGTGTAGGCAGTTGTCTTGGAAGGAAATTCCTAGCCGACAATTGAGCACTCCCAAAAGATGTTGTGAACCGAGCGTGTTCCAATGGAGGTGAAGGTGACGTAGTAAAACCAGCAGGTAGGAAAGAAGGAGGAGTGCTTTCTGATTGTGGAGGTGATGTAGAGAGACGATGAGGCATAGAAAGCTGTTTCGATGGAGGATTGTTTACTGGTGGAGGAGATGTAGATATACCGATGAGGCATACCATTCTTCTTCATGACTCCGTGAACTTTGTTTTTCAAGACTTCGGAGTTCCTTTTCATGAGAATTTCATTCATATTCTTTTTCTTTCCATTGACTTTACCTGCAGACCATACGAAATCATCAATTAACTATTATCACTAATTAAAATTATAGCTAATAGAATAGTACCAATCGGATATGTAAACTTTGAAGGATACATACCAATCATAAAGGAAAGGTAAACTGGTAATAACGTTGATGGTTTATTCCAACACAATGCTCAACATAGCATTTTTACAATGGACCTCTTTAACTGGATAATCCAATCGACATCTCCGGCCATCAACGCTGTTCATGGCGGACCAAAGACTCAAAATGCTGTTACTAAGTTCTCCTTGGTGAACTCAAAATGCTTGGATTCTAACGAGACATTAAAAGCGGACTACAAAATCTCCTTCTCGGTTCTGATGATATTTCTTAAAGCATGCCTAGAAGAATGAATGTTCTCTTTGGTGAACTGAAAAGTCCACTTAAATTAATCCATTATTACGATGCTGTTTGTTGCAGTCAATTCAGAAGATTATAGCTATATGTTCTTGTGGAAATGTGGAGACATTATTTTATTTTCTATCGAATATATAAAACTAGAAAGATATATAGACACCCTGTAAAAAATTATTCATTCACAGTCTACTTACTAATGGAGACATATTTTATATTCTTATCATTCGAATAATAAGCCTATCTGGTAAGCTTACAGAAGTTTTTTGTTGTTTCTTCTCTCCTATAGAATGTCATTGTCTGTGATTATTGCAAATGGTTGTTAGAAGTAGCTTGGCTTTGGTTGCATTTCTATTAGCTGTATGAGTTGTTTTAGACTTTTCCTGGCAACCATGATCCTCACTTAACACCATTTCTAATTAATACAGAGTAATCATTCTACCTACTCTTTATCTATATAACTGAAGTTAAACTATTGCAGGGGAACAACCTGATGAGGATACTAAATATAGCAGCATTTGCTGTGTCAGGGTATGCATCCACTAAAGTCTTTATAACTGTATGGATGACCTTGTTTTAACTGCCAACTAATTTGAAAAGTAAATTTTGGGGTCTTTCTATTTAAGCTTGACCCCGTGGGTAGTTTTGACTATGAAGTTTGATGATGGAGAAGTATACAAGTGATGAGCAAGGTATATTTTCATCAAA
The DNA here is from genome assembly GCA_024708375.1 of Oxalis stricta. Lineage (NCBI taxonomy): Eukaryota > Viridiplantae > Streptophyta > Magnoliopsida > Oxalidales > Oxalidaceae > Oxalis > Oxalis stricta. The sequence continues at coordinate 24,866 of JANIEQ010000840.1, read as the reverse complement.
TTTCTATCTTCCTTTACCCATTACACAAATTGCTAACTAAGTGAATGTTTGCTATCAGGTAACAACATCCATTTACAACCTCAATATTAGGAAAATCTTTACTGTGACCATTATGGCACAAAGAGCATACACTTATGGACATGACAAAAATGATTGTGCTCAAAATCATAAGAAAGAGCAACAAAACCAGACTCAAATGATGATTTCATAATCGATAAATCGTATTGAAAGAATCAACCCAAGTGAGAACAACATCTCAATTGGTTCAAATCATGAAATACAATCACGAATCAAAAGAGAAGAAACTTAAGCCGGAAACAAACCCAAGTCAAATGCTTCAATTTCAATGTTTAATTTGTTCGATTAAAACAAAACCTGGAGAGATTTGACATGAAGAAATTGAATTGAGGAGAGGGCTCCAAACCTTTGTCTTCTTCATAACTGAGTGAGAGTGGGGTCGAGTGAGAGGGATAGACTTGAGTGAGATGGAGCAACGTCCGGTCCGGCGAGAGGGAGTAGCGTTGGGTCGCCGAGACACTCAGCCACGGAGTTCGAGGCGAGAGGGAGTAGAGTCGTGGGTCGCCGAGAGAGAGACGTTGGAGATGGTATGGGACGTACATTAGAGTGAGATTTACATGTCTAACAATAGGGAAAGAAGTACGGCTGAGTACGAAAAGCCAATCCTCCTAATTTTTTATATAATTTTGAGTTAAAAATTTAGAGATGAATATATTTTTAACGTAACCATGACTAAAAAAGCCTCCTAATTTTTTCAATTTTTTTCAATTTTGATGAAGTTAAGTATTAAAGGGACATATATTTAGACTTTTTTCAAGATACTTTCATTAATTAATTTTTTGTCATAATTCTTACAAGATTATTTTAAATTTTTTTCATAATCGATTATTATAAATTAAATGGGCATTATATAGACTTAATACTTCATTAATTAATTATATAAAATCATAAAACTAAATACATGATTTATTTTATATATTTTTTCCACATACATATAAATTTTAGAGGTTTTCGATATTTTAATCGCTCTCAAACGAATCATCATCATCGCTAAACTCTTCCTCCTCATTATTTGCATCATTATCATGTCCTTCATCTTCATCGTCGATAAATCCATCCGATTGTTGAATGGCCACCATTTGCACCTCTTCGAGTGGAGCATCATAATCAATTAAATCGACGTCAATAATCTCGTCATCGATAGATGTATGAATTTGCCGAATACATTCTGCTTGATATGCGACTTCCAAAGTTTCGTCGATGTCAATCATACCTTGCGGCTTGGTTTCAATCACCACTCGCCAGTCCTTGATGACATTAGCTGGCCATTTCAAGTAGTAAACTTGCCTGACTTGTTGAGGAGTGATGAAAGGATCATATTTTCCATATTGACCTCCCCATTTAACTTCGATGATGTTGAATTGTTTATTCACTCTTGTACCTCTACGGTTTGTGGGGTCAAACCAATCGCACTCGAATAAGACAACTTTGTTTCTCAAGTCCCCGGTATATCGTAACTCGATGACTCCTTTAAGTATTCCGTGCCAATCAGATTCTCCACTTGGATCGGTACCCCGAACACATAATCCATTATTTATTGTCGCTCCTCCTCCTTCGACCATTCCTTAGTGTGAAATTTATAACCATTTACAAAGTACTTCATCCATGTCTTGACCTTTCGACTCGGTCCGTATGCCAAAGATTTTAAAAATGGATTTTCTATACCGTATTGAGGATCATGAACCTAAACATGAAAAATAAAATAAAATTATATACTTGTATATATATTAAATAAATAAATAACTTTTAAGTAGAAATTAATTACATACTGTCACGACTTGCACTTACAATTGCTTTAAACCAAGGAATAAACTCTTGATTGGTCATGGCACTTAAGTGTTCATCGGGGATCGAAAAGGTGCGTTGAAACTCACTACACAAAATAAAAAATTTAAATGAGAGGACATCAAATATGACAATAATAATATTGCATTATGTTAAAATTAAATAAAATTCTTACGCTCTAAATGGATCAACTTCTCGACAATTTAATAGGATATGGAGATGAGCTGACTTTCTTTCTTCATTAGAGAGCCATTTTTCACCACACGCTCCATCCGGACGACCAGGCTTATTAAATATCGATAACGTCGGAGGTAAATCATCATGATCCCCTCCATAATCATTTCGACGGACTCTGGTTCTAAGTGAAGGAACAAAATTCTCAAAGTAATATGAACCAAAGTGGGTTGTCTCCTGTAATAAGTATCCACTAACAATTGCTCCCTCCACACGATATCTATTTTTTTCGCCTAAGCGTTTCAGTTTCCCTATGAATCTATATAAGCAAGATATAATCAAAATTCAATGAAATGAAATAATCAAAAAAATACATTAAAGACATTTAATAATTCTAACCTCTCAAACGGATACATCCATCTCGTAATTGAAGGGGCCACCTAATAGAACATCATGGGGTAGGTGCACAGGTAAATGCTCCATCGAGTCAAAGAATCCAGGAGGGAATATTTGTTCAAGCTTGCACAATATTAAAGGTATGTTTTTTTCCAGCTTCTTGACCTCAAAGACTTTCAAATTTGCCGAGCATAAGTCTCGAAAAAAACACTCAATTCTGTAAGGGGCTTCCATACATCCTCCGGTAGAAGCTTGAATGCTATTGGAAGTAAACGCTCCATGAAAATATGACAATCATGGCTCTTCCATCCCATGATCTTTGACTGCTCGACATTTACACCTCTAGATATATTTGAGGCATATCCATCCGGCATTCTCAAGTCTTCCTTTATCCATGTCAAAACTTCACTTCTTTGTTTATTAGAGAAAGAAAATATTGCTTTCGGCTTATAATTTCTTCCGTTATGTGACCTGAGGTGTAACTTGTCTCTGTCACAATGTGCGACTAAATCTTGTCGTGCTTGTGGATTATCCTTAGACCCCGACAAGTTCATCACTGTGTTAAAAATATTATCAAAAACATTCTTCTCAATATGCATTGGATCCAAGTTATGAGGAAGTAGGTTATCCTTCCAATATACCAAGTCCCAAAAAATGGTCTTCTTCTTCCAGGTTATGTGTCCGTCCATATCCCGGTAACTTAGGCAACCAGGACCCGTAATTAGTTGCCTTAGGCATGTCACAAACACGCTCCCACATCTCTTCACCTGTGAGTCTCTTAGGAGCCTTTCCTTTCTCAACCCTATTTTTGTAGAATGCTGTGACATTATCTCTAAATGGATGACTTGCAGGGAGCCATTGACGATGACAATCAAACCAAGAAGGTTTGTGTCCAAATTTCAAATAGAACGCCTTTGTCTTCTCCATGCAATGTGGACAAGCAAATACGCCAGCGGTGCTCCACCCAGACAACATACCATATGCTGGAAAGTCGTTAATGGTCCACATTAGAGCAGCCTTCATTAAAAAATTTTGATTCGTCGAGATATCATAAGTGGGAACACCTTCCCACAAAATCTTTAGCTCATCTATTAACGGCTGTAGGTAGACATCTATCAATGCTTTTGGATTTTTTGGTCCAGGAATGACACACGTGAGGAACATGAACGGAGCTGTCAAACACATATGAGGGGGCATATTGTAAGGGGTCACAACAACAGGCCAACAAGAGTATGAAGAAGCACCTATTCCGTAAGGGTTGAACCCGTACGCACACAGCCCTAATCTTACATTACGAGGGTCTTTGGAAAAATTTTGATGTACCTTGTCAAAATGCTTCCATGCTTTTCCATCTGATGGATGACACATCACCCCTTCCGGCCTCTTATGCTCATAGTGCCATCGCATGTGTTGTGCAGAACTCGGAGAGGCATACAACCTCTGCAATCGTGGAATGAGTGGCAAGTAGTGCATTTTCTTAAATGGTACATTTTTATATCTTCCGTTTCCCTTTCTCTTAGGCTTGAAACGTGGTGCCTCACAAAATCTACATGCTTCCATATTTTCGTCATCTTTGTAATATAACATGCATCCGTTTATACAACAATCATACGTCAAGTGCTTTAGCCCCAAATTCTTTACCACTTTCTTGGTCCTATAAAAATCCTCAGGTATGCACAATTCTTCTTTTGGACTAAACTCCCTCGCGAGCTGAAGAAATTCGTTGATAAGACCTTGTGGCGCATTGTAATCTGTTTTAATGCTCATCATCCTCATGGCCATCGATAACTCGTGTGTGTATCACACCCTTTAAACAATGGCTTATTTGAAGAATCCAACATGCCATAAAATTGTTGAGTTTCGTGATCTAGTCCCTCCATTGCATTATCCTCAAAATGAGATTGAAATCCAGGCCTCGCAGCATCCAAAACCATTTGATCATATCTCCCATGAGCATCATTTTCCACAGACTGAGCATTGCTTGAAGAAGCACCGACTTCATATCCAATGGGTGCAACCTCTCCATGATATGTCCAGAACCAATAGTTCGGCTTAAAACCTTTTCGATATAAGTGCCTCATCACGTCCGTAGCGGTAATTAATTTCTTGCATTTGCACTCTACACAAGGACATCGAATTGTTCCGTTGCGTAAGAAAGAAGGCAACTGAGATGCATGATTAAGAAATTCTCTCACTCCGTTGCGAAATTCATCGGTAAGTCCCCTTCTATCTGGACCTATCCTATTATACATCCAATTACGAGAAGTCATCGTAGACAAATTTTTAGATCAAATGGTAAAAAGAGATTTTTGTTAGTGTTTAAAGAGGAGATGAGAGCATGAATATGGTGGGATGAGAAATGAAAAAAATAGGTAGCGATAAAAATGTTTATATCACCATATTTACTTTCTTTTTCGTCGAGAATCACCTTACATACATCACTCAACAATCAAATCATAATATTAGTTTTCCAGTAGCAATATTCGTCGCTAATTACTGGAACTAAAACTTTCCAGGGAAATTTCCAACCACTTTCCAACGACCGATTTAATTATGCAAGTTAAATTCATTTTTTATCTTTTTTTTCGGAGAATCTTGTCGGACACAAAACTCGAGCAATCAAATCAAATCATAAACCTACCAGTGCAACATTCGCCACTAATTTGTCTGGAACTACATTTTGCCAGGAATATTAGTCCGATGGAACCGTTCACTCTTGGAAAAGTCGATGGAATATTACATATCGTGGAAGTTCGCTAGTATTTCCACGGGTCCAAGAACCGTGCCAAAAGTGCCAGCGAAAATAGTCGCTCGACAATGTCGCTGAAAACACTTGCATAATTTTCCGACGAAATGTTTTGCTATTAATGTGGTCGGAAATATTATGCGGATCATTTCGCTTGAAATCTTCGCCGATAGAGTCTATTATCTCGGAAATCATTTACCAACAATTTTCTTGCTGTTGGTAATGTCGCTGGAAATTATTACCGGCAATTTTTTCCGCTGCAAATGTCTCGATCTGCATATTCGCTGGAAATAGTGTACACGACTACATAAGCGCCGGTAATTACAGCGAATTAGCGAGCGATATATATTCTGCCGCAAATATTTCGCTAGTAAAATGATACATTCTAGTAGTGATATTCCGATCAACATATAATTCAATCCCTCAAAATTATCCTTTATTTTTTGGATGTTGATCCCTTTTTGGATATCTCGAGAAATGGCTTAGTATGTATATTATAGGCAACAATAGACAACATATGAAAAAATATAACTTTTGATGTAAACACAACCTTTCAACATAAAAGACATAACTTTTCATGTTTTACCAAGGTTGAAATAACATGTCTTTTTATGAAAGGATATAAGATATAATTATATCTTATAATTTCTAATATTTTGGAAATTACTCCAACAACCTTTCCGTCCCGTTGTCACCATAACAAGAATCATCTGTGCAGTAGATCTAACCAGGCATGAATGAGCGTATCATGGCGCATAACCTCGTCACTAGGTGGTCCCTGAGACTCACACTATCCTACCGATTATCTCGTCAATTCTTTGTCCGTACTTGGACTTTTCTATATGTCTCGAAAACATTCTAGAAAGATATCTATATTTTGTCAAGGTCCTTCAAGTTTTCAAAAAACATAATTATATATATCACCTTGGAAATCGGTAGATTACCATTTTCATGATAGAAACTATAATACACTCATAATTTGCTGTCCTTAAAGCAATCGAGATAATATTAACACCTTCAATTTTTCAAGATCATTGTCATAATAAATAATCAAAGACCAAATCCTATATTGACATGATACTATCCGATTATGCTTGACTAATCTTTCATAACTTACTAACAATTACAGAAAATCACCATGTGAAAACTGTATATGTGGAGATTGAACTCAACTTACCCAATTCGTTGAGCACTTGAGCAAGCCTACAACTCGGATTCGAGAAGCTCTTAAACAAGGCTACAACTCGGTGTCAACATAAACAAGCCTACAACTCGTTGAGAAGTTAAACAAGCCTACAATTCGTTGAAGAGTTAAACAAGCTTACAACTCGTTGAGAAGTTAAACAAACCTACAACTCGTTGAGAACATAAACAAGCCTACAACTCGTTGAGAAAATAAACAAAAGAAAGAATCTTACCACCTTTTCCGGTCAGATTTGTCGACCTATTTTCAAGATGCTCTATAGATCGATTTACTCCATGAAAATCTGTGATCTATAATGTCGTTGTAAAGAGAACATCTTGAACTTCGCTTTACGTTCAAGAATCACCTCAATCAGAACTCTGAAACGTTCATAAAATGTCTCCAAAGTAACAACACGAATCTGCTCCGCCCTGTTCTTTGCTGCAGCGACTCCTCCGTCGAATTCCATCAGCTCTCCACAACCTTTAGCAGCTCCAGCGACACCAAAATCTCCTCCATGGAGGTGGGTTGTCATGGGCAGAGTTTGGTGGCTGTATTCTTTCTTCTTTTTTCTTTTGATAGCAACAACAAACAGCTCTCTCTGTATTTCCTTTCTCCTTTCCTTTTTCTAATTAATCACGTTGCTATTATTATTATATATATATATATATATGAGATAAAACAAGACAAGAGGACTACTAAACTGTATTTTTATTCGTTTGATCTCTCTTTCTTTTTTCTTCTTCTTTTTTTCCGAAAACCCCCCTCAAATACGAGGGATAAAGGTCCCTATTTATACTACAAATTGAGCCTCATGCATCATGTTTAATGCATGAAATGAACTCCACTTGCCACTAATAACACAGTTCACGTGGCAATTAATTAGGAAGCCTAGTCATTATGCATGTGATAGTGCAAAGCAAATGCTTAGTCATGGGGAGATAATTTTACATGAAGTCCAAGTAAGAAAATTATTTACAACAATCTATAAGTTGTCAGTTTTCCAGGAATAAAAGTTCGTTTAATTAATAATACCCTCTTGAACTAGTAGTATTTAATCAACTTAATTCTTTTATTTTTACTAATTACACATCAATCCTTAAAGTTTAAAAAATATTTGTAATCAATCCCCCTATTCTTATTTAATTCCTAGTATAAAGTTATATAATTCATGGTATGTAACATTAATTTTCAATTCTAATTATGTTCCTTATTATTTGACAAATACATGTATGCATGGGATTACATTAACTTTATATATCCTAGTTAATTACTTATCGGGACGTTACAATTCTCCCAGTTTGACTCGAGATATCTCGATCGATTAGGTAAATTATTTTACATAAAATTTATCGACGATAAAGTGGGACATGATCGTTATAAGAGGACTATTATCCACTTCAAGAAGGACAACATGTTTTTTTCCTTTAACAAGATTACACACGAATTTTCTAATATGTGAACATGTCGAGGACAATAAGTGTCACTCCACGAGTTTTGAGACTTGTGCATTTCATCTTTACTAAGTGTTTGGTACTTGAAACCACTAATTACATATCCAGAAGTATCTTTTAGTCAAAATTAATAGGGCCCCTCGTCAATTGTCTTAAATATTTTGGGACATTATCATTAACACGATCTACTCGGCTATTGAACCTTCGAGAAGTCTTGTTTTCAAACTTTAATTCCTTGTACTTCCTCTTTCTTTTGGGAATCAGAAGTGATTCATGCTCACTATAAGGTAACATGCAGGAAGAAAATTAAAATTAAAATGTCTGTAAATAATAGTACATGAAGATTGAAATGTTTTAGGGAAACATTTACCTCAAATAAGGGCTACACTTAATCACAATTGACAAGTATATATCAATGAGCTATTGCCATTATTTTGTCCTCCATAACAAAGATTTTACTATCTCCTTTAGTTCCAATAGGATAACCGTTTACAAAAAAATAGATGGGAAGGTTAGGATCGAAGAAATGCTCGTTGTACGGTGTTCGATTGATGCATCCCTCCTACTTAGCCTCCTATCAATGTTTAAGTTCAAGTAATTTGAATCGAATGTCAAGCATTCCTTTACTAAATAACCCTCATCTATAAAACCTTCAGAAAGAGGCTTGTTCTTTATGCATCTCTTAAGCCTTTTCAATTGTCTTTCCATGAAGAATACATCTCATGATGAAGAACCACCTAACTTGATTTCTCTTGATAGATGCACCGCAAAAATAGACCATCACATCAAAAAAGGTTGGAGGGAATATTATTTCCAATTGAGACATAATTTTTATGATTTCTTTTTTCAAGATAATCTACGTCTTCACATCTACTCACTTTTTGACATATTGCACGAAAGAATGTGTTTAATCGGACGATTGGTAGGGCAATTTCATGGGGGAAGTGTGCTTGACACAACTGACCAGGCAAGAGATGGTGAAACATGAAGTGAGTGTCATGTTTTATATTCTGAAACCTTCATGATTTAAGAATTCACACAACGTGAAAAGTTAGAGGTTGCACCATCAGGAATCTTTGCATCATTTAACACTTTGCACTACTTTGTTCTCATCCTTACTTAGATTGAAAACAACCTTTGCATATTTATAACTCCTCTTCCCCTCATCAACGGGTATAGGATGCAAGTATTTCCTAAATTGTAACTCCTTCAAAGTCTAACCTATCCTTTAAATGATCTTTATCTTTTCTCAGAGATATCTAACAAAGTCACTAATATGGCATCAAAAATATTTTTCCCTATGTACATCACATCTAAATCATTTCACAATTTAAGATCGGGCCAGTAAGGTAGCTTGTAAAACATAACTAACTTCTTCCAAGGGCCTTCAATCGGTTTCTGTCTCTTGTTAAATGAGTCTTTGAACTTCAATTCCTTATTGAAAAGTTCTAAAATGTTTGTCTCCTCTAAAATTGGTCCAAGGAGACCATGCTCTTCTTTTCCATTGAAATACCTCATTTTCCCCTAACCTCATGGTGTAAGAAAATATTATGTCCCATATAACATATCTTCCCACTATGATGTAAGAAAGTCCATTTTGTGAAGTAATGACATACGGGACATGCGAGCTTACCTGTTGTTTACCAACCACTTAGCATGGCACGTATATGCTAGAATGTCCATTATTGTCCAAATACGGGCAGCTTTTAGAGGAAATGTCTCATTGGAAGCATCCTAAGTATCAACCTAATGCTATCACAATTCCTACAAATCATCAACTAGTGGTCGCATGAACACGGCGATGTCGTTTCCAGTGGATTTAGGATCAGGTATGAATAACAAAAGTATGAAATACTCGGATTTCATACATAACCATTAGTGGGAGGTTATAAGGAACCAGCGTACGGAGCCAAACGAATACGAGGTACTCATTGTTCTAAAAGGGTTAAAACCATCACTTATACGTCCTAATCATATGTTTCTTCATTTCATAAGCAAACTTGGGATAGCTAACATCAAATTCCTTTTAGGCCTCTCCATTCGACAGGTGTCGTAACATCCCAATTTCTCTGAAAATTTCAAATAGTCCTCAAGTTTATTTTATGATAATTGCGTCCAAACTTATTTGTCACAAAAAATGACAAATGTATGCGACGTATTACATATACAAGCTCGATCGCCTAGTTTAACAATAAATACGAGACATTTTGAGTAAACTCGCGCATGACGAATCGAGTTAGTGGAATCAAAATGCCAATCACGAAACTCGAAATAAGAAGATTCCGACGAAATCTTTCTTCTTGGGTAAAACTTTACAACCTACTTTGAGAGGTTTTCTTGAAGATTTTTGAATAAAAAATACAAATCATGTACTAAAATTATAAAGAAGATGTGATTTTCCCAACCAACGATTAAAGAATGCAATTTTGTGATGCAATGCGGGTGAGATATGATCATTAGAAAAATGATCAACAAATTTGTACGACTATTTTGAGCTAAAAAATACAAACGAACAAGTTCGCAACTTCCGGGCAAATTGTCGGCCCAAATTTGAATTTTTGAGAAACACGAAAACCCACAAGATTGTTTGTGAAAACAAAAAACCCAACACAGAAGCTAAAAAGCTTTTCTTTTACCGAAATTCAAAAACATATATATAGAGCAACAAAACTATAAATATTTCACTTTCCTTAGCCAAATAAATTAACATATTACTAGAAAAATGAAACGCATGAAGTTGAGTTCACTTATAGAAAATAAAAATATAGTAAATATGAAAGACTTCGAGCTAAAGGAACAAAAAATACGGATAATATTTGCATGAATAGAAGATTCTAGTCTTTGCATTCAGGACATTACAATATTTGGTTGCTCCCTAAGGAACAACAAACACCGCGCTCCCATAACTAAAATATGATAGGTATGATAAAATACTCTTTTATTATTATTATTGTATCTTAAGTGGAAAATTTGAACCCTCAAATGATAAATTTTAATGGGTGAGCATATAAGGATCGCCAAAAAGAGAGCATCCAAGTATTTTCTTTGCATTTGATCTTGGTCGAAATCTAAGGAATTTCAATTTGTCAGATTAGTCCCAAACTTGTGTTTTGGTCACGAAGATGCTCAAAATACACCAAGAAAAGAAATTTACCTTCATAATTTCAAAAAGACAAGTTCTTGTTGCTTAGCCCAATGTTTTGGAGAGTATAGATAGTAGTGGGACATGGTTCTTCACCATTCTTCTCCTCTTGAAAGGTTCCTTCATATACACAAATTTTCTCAAAAGAGGAGAAGATGAACTTGTACTAAAATTGAGTCATTCGATCGTAAATCAATAGAAATAATTTCAGAAAGAATATAATTAGAGGATATAGTAAGCCATCAAAAGTAGGTATGTGAATTTTGCACCGAGGTTCCTTGGTCGGTTCGAAGGGGAACTCTCTATCGACATGGAGGCGTATTTTGAAGGCTGTGAAAGGGTAATGTGTCATAATATATATTTTTTCATTTAATTTCTCCTCTATATGAGTACTATTGGTCTTTTGAAATTCTTCATAGACATCCAATCATCAAGACATCTCGAAACCCAACTTCTATCCGTCGATAGAAAATATATTAAATAATTGTAAGCCTTTTATACAAGGACTAATTATAATTTTAGGCATTTTAGAGAAAGTTTTATATATAATTTATTATGACTTTGTATATTTTGGGGCTTTTCATTTCAACATAATTTTTTTCTCGATGCACTATATATATTTCGTATTAATTTTTTGGAACCCTAGGCGAGCCTCTTTTTCATCTAATGGTAGAGCCATAATTTCGGAGTTTTTTTTATGAACTTACTGTTGGACAAAAATGACAAAATGTATGGTCAATGGTAGTTTGACCGTGGGTAGGTGTAATCCGATTTTCGATTAAGCTCGAAACTAGATTTTGTATAGTTTATCGATACTACATAGTTGATGACTGAATCATTTGTTTGACATTTTGCTTCAATGATGAATGAGAATGGCAATGCAAATATGAGTGAATTATGCCTTAGTGTGCAAAATTCCAAAAGGAACGAAAAATGCAATGATAAGAAAGTGCATGAATAGAAAATTCTAACCTTTGATTTTAGGACAGTACTTAACTGCTTCCTAGGGAACTGTTCCCTAAGGAACAACCAACACCACGCTCCCTAATTCAAAAATTTGACAGGTAGGAAAAAAAATATTATTATTATTGTTGTTGTATCCTAAGAGGGAAATTTGAACTCTTAAATGACAATCTTTAATTGAGGAGCCAAAGTATTTTTCTTTGCATCCAAGTATTTTTCTTTGCATTTAATCTCAGCCGAAATCTTTAAGCCTCCTTTTATATTCAAATGCATTTACACCAAGGAGCTTTGATCTGAATTATTGTCATTAATATTTTTACGAAAAAATGCCGGAGTTTCAATTTGTACAGAAAAGTCACCAAACTCTTCTTTTGGCCTGAATGCTTCGAAATACATTAGGAAAAAAAATTTACCTTCATAATTTCAAAAAGACAAGTTCTTGTTGCTTAACCCAATATTTTCGAGAATATAGATAGTAGTAGGACATGGTCCTCCACCATTCTTTTCTCTCTTCAAATGTACTATATATTTTGTATTAATTTTTTAGAGTCCTTGTCGACCCCCTTTCTCATGTAATGGTCGAACCATAATTTGGGGTTTTTTTATGAACTTGTTCTGCCAATTGGATTCTCCATTAATTATTAGTAATCACATCAATAAGTCGTAATTTATCAATCCTACTTCAAAATCATCGCTCAGAAGTGTAAGTTGTATTATAATTTGAATCCAACCTTACCTAGTAGGTTGTGATAATGGGGTAGGAAGCTAAAAATGCAATTGCTATCACGAATCTAGGGAATTAGAAATCCAGGTGTGGAGGGGATAATTTCGTCAACTATCCCAAAACAACTATTAAAATTACGTATCCTGCCACCTTCTCACCGTTCGGTTCTTTCTCTCTCTCTCTTACTAGTTCATTTTTCCAAGTCCCCACACACTCACACACTCACACACACACACACAGAGTTATGAGTCGGTGAATTGAGTTTTTCAAATTCCTAACTTAATTTCAAGCTCATAAACCCTAATTTCTTTTGAAGAAAGGATCTCAATTTTACATGGTTCGTTCCATCTGATATCTGGTACGTTTTTCTTTCCCTAATTCCACTCTACACTACTCGTTTTAGATAGATCCTTCTAATTAGGTTTTCTGTTCATGAAATGAGAGTCATGGCTTCTACACTAAATGAGTCTCAGCTAGTTGGCTCACTTAGAGCTGTTGTGACGAGGAGCAAATCAAAAGCGACCCCGATTGTGGTTAATGGTTACATTGTTTACACTCGACTGAGAAAGCGGCACAACAGAAACAACGGTGTCCAATTACTCGATGGTGTTAAAAAAAGCTCCCAGGAGCCAATCACCAGTGCCAAAGCTTGTTTAGTGGTTAAAAATGTTGTTACAGCAACCAAAGCGATTAAGCGTGTAGTACGAAAGAAGAAGAAATTGCGAGATTCTGTGAAAAAAGAAATCAGTACTGAAGGAGGGTACTGTATTTGATGAAAGCCAGTTGGTAGAGGTTTTGGTGGTGGAGGAATTCCCTTCCATGAAATCTGAAATCGAAGGCGTGATAGTGGTTGAATGTATTTGTGGAGATGGGAATTCGGCGTTCAAAGAGGAGAGAGAGTGAGTTACAGTGGTCGTCAGGCAAGGATAGAGTTGAGGGGCAGATTAATAGTCTGGGGAAGATTCCCAGAAAGTTTACACGACTGAAGACAGAGTCTATCTGCTTACCTGGGGCTACTGAAACTGAAGCTGTCTCATACTTAAGCGAGGATGCAACTGGAGATGGGGCTTCACTGGCTAATCTGAAGAATAATTTGGAACTGAAAATGTCAAAAAAGATTGCTTTGAACAAGAAGCCTACTACAGTGAAGGAACTTTTTGAAACTGGCCTGCTTGAAGGAGTAACTGTAATTTACATGGGCAATAAGGTTCGCTCTGGTCCCATGTTCTTTCAATGCTGGATTAACACGCTTATTAAAGGGTAAAATGGGTTATGTTCTTATTTCAGGTATCTGGTCTGCGTGGCACTATAAAAGATGGTGGGATTTTGTGTTCATGTTCTTACTGCAAAGGTTGTAGGGTAAGTAATTCAACTGTTATTCAGGCTTCTGAAGCTAGTGGTTATTAAAATAATGCAAATTCCTAATAAATTTAAATGAACTTATCAAATAAATGTTATGTACTGTATTTTTTTCTACTTTTCCCCCTATTGATGTAGGTTATTCCACCCTCCCAATTTGAGATTCATGCTTGCAAACAATACAGACGAGCATCACAGTATATTTGCTTTGAAAATGGTAAGAGCTTGCTTGATGTGATGAGGGCATGCAGGAATTCACCTCTGCATACCCTGGAAGCAACTCTCCAAAGTGCCCTTAGTTCGTCACCCGAAGAAAAAATATTCTTCTGCAGAAGATGTAAAGGTTAGCTCCTCTAGTATTCCCATCCATCTCTTGTAAAGTTTACTGATCCACTATTGACTATGCTAAAGGAAGAATTGATTATATTCATGTTCAATGATTTTTAGATCCTTCCCTATAACATGTGTTGGTAGAGTAGGGCCTCTATGCAATTCTTTGTGTGGACTCGAAGAAATGTGAAGGAAGCTCCAATTCTGTCAGTTTAAGTACATGGTATGTTTTTTGTGCAAAAAATCTATGTTTAGAGATGAACTATCATTTATAGCTGCAGAATTAATTTGAAAACATACATCAGTCTTGGTTGTAAATTTGGAGAAGGTAGGACCATGTTTTGATTTTGATAAAGATAGGCCTGAGCCACGTGGCTCACTCTTTACTTGGCCTGAGCTGAGTCCTATAACCCTAATTTATATCTTTCGCATTAGCTATATATCATGCAGAAGTTTTTGAGCCGCGAATTATTTCGATGTTTACAAGGGCCGTTAAAAATGAAAAAAAGGAGAAAATTTTAAAGATATAGAATGGCCAGCTCTAAATCGGTATCTGATATAACAGAACTCGTAATAAGAGCAGTATCTTCGCCGCCTCTCTCAGATCCCCCACCCTTAATCCCTTGTTTTCCTTTTATTTGAATTGCGGTCACTGTCTCTCTTCCATCACCTCTGCCCACTCTCAGGTCATCCCTTCTGTTTAAAAGATGATCGGAGAAAATTTAAACCATAAATTACTGTTTGACATGTATACTAATGTCTTCTCACTTTCTCCTGCTCTATTTCAGGTCACCTGAACCTGTTTTCATATCAAATTCCTCCTCGAGCACTCCAACATGTATGCTGACTGAAGGTCGGCGTCGACGGAAGATTTCAAGGAAGTTAGTTTCTCTTTTGTACCTTTTTTAAATACAGTTTTGTGATCCTCCCATGAAGTCATTTCCCAGAATGATGTTCGGATGGCCACTTTTCATATGGTTTCATCTTGTTCATTTTCAGGTCTTTGGAATCTCAACTCAACTCTAAGCTGATTAAAAAATACTTCAGACTCTGCATTATCTCAACATAAGAGACCATTGAAGCGACCAAGAAAGTCAGTATCTACCTATATGGTTTCCAGTTTCTGTTTGTCTGAAGTTATTGTAATTTTTGTGCTTGTCCAAAAAGGATGATGGCTTCATAAGAATTGTGTTTTCTGATATGCCCCGGCCCTTTTTCTTTGTGCTTCTTTCATCCATAATCCAGGTCACTTAATCTTGACTTTGGCATCCATTCCTCGGAATCTGATTCAATGCAACTTTCTCCCCAAAATAAGCGTAAATGGGAGTCAACCAAAAAGTTGGTATTTTTTTCTTCCGTAATGTAATATACAAATATTATAACTTATATCGTTTCTCGTAATTTCTCTTATTCTGCGACAATTCCAAATGCTTGTGGGTATTTCCTAAATATATTCCTTTAGTTTCTAATAACTTTTCCTGTTATCCTTGCATCTTTTTCTTCAGGCGACCAAAGGAGGTTCTGGACTCGAGGCCCTTTGCTAGTGCTTCATTAGGTATCTCGGTACAAAATAAGACTCAATGGAAAATAACAACAAAGTCAGTATTATCTTTGTGCATTTGCTAATTGTATAATTTTTTTAATCCTATGGCCTTATTATCTACTTGTTTAATCTTATTTTCTACTTGAACGCCTTTACACTTTAGAGATCAGAGGCTGCATAAATTAGTTTTTGAGAAAGATGGATTGCCTGATGGAACGGAAGTTGCATACTATGCTCGAGGAAAGGTTGTTTAAGTAAAGATTATGCATGGCTGTTTCTTTATGTATTAATATCCGGTGGAATAATTATTTCTTGTCGCAGAAATTGCTTGAGGGTTATAAAAAGGGATGTGGAATCCTCTGCTGTTGCTGCAAGTGCGAGGTATCTTTTGTTAACTTATGGACAAGTTTTAAGTAATTCATTGACTGTGTTCGTCGACTTCATTTTGCATGTAATGTGCAGGTCAGCCCCTCACAATTTGAAGCTCACGCAGGTTGGGCTTCACGCAGAAAACCGTAAGTCTCATTTAAGTAGTTTGCATCGTTGATACCTTTTTGTATTTTTTTTTTACCTATGCTGGTCATTACATCTATAACATCATTGTTTTTTTTTGGGCAGTTATGCATACATCTACACTTCTAGTGGACTGTCTCTTCATGAATTGGCTTTATCTCTCTCAAAAGATAGTATGTTTTCAGCCATGGATAATGATGATAAATGCATCACTTGTGCAGATGATCGGAATCTTTTACTTTGTGATGGATGCCCCAGGGCCTTTCACAAAGGTATGAAAAGTACACCAATTACGTTTTTCAACTTTTAAAATTATTCCTTCTACCTTCGACTTCTGGGAAGAGGATGGCAATAAGAAAGAATGCCGGCTGGGATTTGCTTACAACTTCACCTATAAATGTAGATTAAAAATTCTTGGAGTTTTCTACTTCTCTTTCAAGATTCAGCAGTGGTTTCTTTTTCACAAAAACGTGGTCTATGTATTTCTGAGACCTTTTTGGTTGCTGCATAATGTCGTTTTACATATGTGATCTGTAGATTTTTTTTTCTTTTGTGCAGATTGTGCGTCACAGTCAAATATTCCACATGGTGATTGGTATTGCCAGTATTGTCAGAGCTTGTTTGAAATGGATAAGTTTGCAGAGCATAATGCCAACGCTCTTGCAGCTGGAAGGGTTCCAGGAGTGGATCCTATGAAGCAGATAAACGAAAGATGCACTCGAATTGTAAAAAACGTGGAAGCCGAACTTACTGGATGTGCATTATGCAGGTAGTGCTTCCAGTTGTAAGAAAATGACCGTGGTTTATGTTTGCAGTCATGACCTTTTTTAACTTTCTTTCTAATGAGCAGTACTTATATGCTACATCCAGAACTTTGTAATTCATTTTTTGCTGATTTGGCTCTAATTTCTATTTATACATGTGTAAACCCTTGCTACAGAGCGCATGATTTTAGCAAATCAGGATTTAACCCACGGACAATTTTACTCTGTGACCAGGTATTGCACGGCAGCTAATGAGATTCTTGTTTTCCAGTTTTCTTCTGCATTTTATTAATTTAGTCACATTCTGACTTTGTGTTGCTGGCATTACTAATTGGTACACTGCTGTTTGTATCATTACATTTCATGTTTCTTCTAATGTGCCAGTGTGAAAGAGAATATCATGTGGGGTGCTTGAAGACTCATAAAATGGCAGATCTGAAGGTTTCTACTAGAACCGCTTACCTGTGATATCAATATGTCATGTTGTCCATTATCCTGATCAAAATGTGTATAATACTTGTGCGACAGGAATTGCCAAAAGGGGAATGGTTTTGCTCTAATGATTGCTGTAGGATTCACAATACTTTGCAAAACATGGTAGCTTATGGGGCTGAGAAGCTTCCAAACCACCTTTTGAATCAAGTAATACAGAAACATGAAGAAATTGATCTGGACTCTAGTAACGGTATTGATGTGAGTTGGAGGCTTATCAGTGGCAAAATTCCTACACCTGAAACTAGGATGTTACTTGGACAGGCTATATCTATCTTTCATGTAAGTACATGTGAAACATGATGTAGACTAACTGTATGTTATAAAACCCAATGACATCAATACCAAAACTGCACTATTGATTTACGACAATAGTTGTACAGGAATTTGGTTGTAAATTGCATGTTTGATTTAAAGCACCCTAACTGTTTACGTTCAGGAATGCTTCGACCCTATAATTGATGTATGGAGTGGACGTGACCTTATTCCGTCCATGGTTTATGGGTATGGTGATTTTTTTCCCCTTTCTGTTCCGTGCTTATTTCTTAAACCCATCTTTTCAGTCACTCTGCCCATTTTCTATTTACGTTGTGTTGTGCTACTCGTCTTTCTTACAGAAGAAACTTAAGGGACCAGGAATATGGAGGAATGTATTGTGCTTTATTAATAGTCAAGTAAGAACCTTTTTTGTGCCTGAACTACACATCCTTCATTTCTAATGAATGCTAAACACGTCTTTACTACTTTGCAGCTCAACTGTTGTCTCTGCTGGAATACTTAGAGTGTTTGGACGTGACTTCGCCGAGCTCCCATTAGTTGCCACCAGGAAAGTTAATCATGGCAAGGTGAGACTAACACCCATTCGTCCAGCATTTCCTTTCTCTTCTCACACATCGAGTCTAGAATTCCCGAGTGTTCTATCTGCCAAAAAGTTGTCTATGTGAATGTTGGGTTTTTTGAGCGAACTTGTTAACCTAGATGGAGCCTCAGTCATGTGATTATTATTTAGGGTAAACTTTAAACCCTTTAAGGCTTGCCACGTTATAGATTTATATCATTTATTTATAAGATTTATTTTTCAAAGAGGTACCCCGTTGCCGTCCCGTGTCTCTTCAATATCCTATTTGTTAAACTATAAGATGATGTAAAAAAGTAAAGATACCTTTTTCTTTTTTCTTTACATTAAGCAGTGTCAGTTTTCATTTCTTACACAATAGGAGAAACATAGAATTTGGCAAACTCAAGGCAATTTTGAAATTTTAGCCAAATATTTAATGGTTTTTGGGGCTACTGCCATTTTAATTTATTGGAACTCTTTGGTGACAGGGTTATTTTCAAATGCTGTTCTCTTACATTGAGAAACTGCTTGCAAAATTGAATGTGAGAAGCATGGTGCTCCCTGCTGCCGAAAAAGCCGAATCCATTTGGACTAACAAGTTTGGTTTTGAGAAATTAAATTCAGAGCAGGTATGTGTAATTTGCTTATTGCACTACTTACCACACTTGGAAGTATTTCTCCTTCATCCTTTGTTATTCTCCGTCTTTTTTCTGGCAGCTTATCAACTATAGGAGAAGCTGCTGTCAAATGGTATCCTTCAAAGGCACAGCTATGCTGCAAAAAACGGTTCCGGCATTTGGAGTATTTAAAGGAAATGAAGAGTCTACAGACTGGGGCGGTGTGAAGGTGGAACAAGAGAATAATCTGTTTTTGGAGGCACAAGGGCAAGCCAGCCGTAGTTTCATGAACTTGGATACGTACTTTGTGTAATTCCGCTGTCCAATATTTTGTTCTTTCTTTATGAGAAATTCGCAATATCGCCCGTAGTTGTATTTATTTATATCCTTCATTAAACTAGATGTTACTGGATTTGAATGTAAGGCCGCTCGTAGTGGAATGGTGTCGACCAAAATAATGAGAGGAAAAAAAATTGAGAAAATGTGAATTTTAATCTTTTGGGGAAGGATCATCGTAGATACTGCCCGTGGTTAATATCAGTTTTTGAGGTCTATAATAGCTAAATCTGATGCTCACAAGTGAGTATAGGCTCGTAAATGGTGCTACTGTTCGCATGTGATGGCTTTGTTATCGTCAAGAATGCTCAATATCTATCGTTTTATGTGCTGATCGGTGGTTTTGTTTCGGGATGTGACAATTTTGTGTTTGACCGGTGGTTTTGTTTCGGGATGTGACAATTTTGTGTTTGTTGTCTTTTCCATACTTTATGTATCTCTATATTGCTTTTTTGCATGTTTGTTAACCATCAAAAGTATATAATAGGCTTTTAAGCATCAGCAAACACACAAATCATTTGTCATATACATCTTTATAGTATATATAAATAATTAATGTTAGCTGTTTTCAAGAAAAAAGTAATAATAATAATTAATGTTAGTTAATTTTAATAATAATTAATGTTAGTTGTACAATATTTTCAATTCCTTGTTTCCCACGTCAATCCAATACTTTCCTTCTTGATACATAACATCAGAGACTCGATTATTCAATCCCATCTCAGGCATAATCAATTAATTAATAATGAAGTTCAAGACAACCAAGTTCTTGTTTTGGTTATTTGCTTTCATCATAGCATTTCTTTCCATATGTGTTACCTTTCCTTCCTCCTCGTTTTTAACTATCACTCTTCGATGAAACTATGGTTGGACCACCGCAACTATGATCGCCATCAGCAGAATGAAGACAATAGGACTATGCGACCACAAATATTGGAAGTCTAAGCTGCTATCGAATTACAAAGTGTCTCTTGTATTGACGGTTGACTTGAATGGTTGTGCCAATTTTACGAGTGTTCAGAACGCAGTCGATGCTGCTCCTCAGTTCAGTCCCTCCATGACCATCATTCTCATTCATGCTGGCACTTACAGGTACGTGTTTATATATATACACACACACTACAACATAATATCATTTCATTCTTAACATTAACTATAGTGGTATTTACTACTCCCTCCGTTCGAAAATACTTGCCAAACTTTTATTATATAAATATAAATTAGATAGGGAAAAGTATTTTTTTTTTTGAAATTAATAAGTAGTATGATGATTTTTGTTGAAATGGTGTCAGGGAGAAGGTACTTGTGGACGCTAACAAAACAAACTTGATATTAGAAGGCCAAGGCTATCTCAACACAGCCATTGTATGGAATGACACTGCTGATTCCTCAGGAGGCACTCCCTACAAGCGCTTCTGTCTCCCATTTTTGCCTCATCCTTTTACTTGCTTACAACCTAAGCTTGTAAGGTTATTTTCATTTTAAAGATGCATCTAGATATTTGTTGCTACATCCGTTTCACAATAGTTGATGTTTTGGATTTTAATGGCATGTGTAATTATTAGATATAATAGGGGTATTTTTTACAATGAAAATATTTCTTAAACTATACATGATGTTTTGTTCAATTTGGAGAAGCTTGAGAAACTTTTTTTTCATAAAAATACCCTTAATGCACTTGATTAATTACACATGCCATTAAAATCCAAAACATCAAGTATTGTGAAATGGAGGGGTAATAGGTATTTTTATGATTTATGAAGAAAATAAATAAATGATCTTCATATTATTATTGTTTAGATGAATTCTGATTAGAAACTTACTGTAATTGTGGGTAATTAAAGAATACAGCACCAGAACCACAACCTGGAGAAGTAGGAAAGCAGGCAGTGGCACTTAGAGTCGGAGGTGATGAGTCCGCTTTTTACGGCTGCGGATTTTATGGAGCTCAAGACACTCTTCATGATGATCTACGGAAGACATTACTTCAAAAACTGTTTCATCCAGGGATCCAGTCGATTTCATTTTGGGAATGCTAGATCCCTCTACAAGGTACTCTCCTCTTCAATAAAAATTTCAGTGCTTTCAATTTTCAATGCATATGCCAGCTTTAGGGATATCCGGAGACGTTTTAAGCGTGGATTGGAAAGCTTGATGTCTGTCTATGGTTAGAGGGACTAGAATGATTAGGATTTACATAAAACCCTTATATTTGTTTATATATAGTATATACTGTATGTCCTCCTACTTTTAATATGAGAATATATCTTTTAGTTATCCATTTACCCTAGGTTTCATATATCTAAGCTTTTTAAAATCAGATAGAAGGACTTATTTCTGGTAACCGGATTCTGGGACGTTCCAGACAGATGCAGCTCATCGCACTTCTTTTGGGACTTACCTTAGGATCTTTGTGAAGTCTAGGATTTTTTCCTTCAAAGATCAACAAATCCTAACATACATTATTATTTATATTTACATATATTTGGACCCATCCTTATTCACATGGGAGCTACCCTGCCCTTTAATTTTTTTGTAAATTTACATATTAATTTATAAAAATTGCTTAAATTTCAAACATT
Organism: Oxalis stricta; assembly: GCA_024708375.1. Lineage (NCBI taxonomy): Eukaryota > Viridiplantae > Streptophyta > Magnoliopsida > Oxalidales > Oxalidaceae > Oxalis > Oxalis stricta. The sequence goes on along the minus strand of JANIEQ010000840.1, from coordinate 2,847 downwards.
TCATATAGGCAATATAAATATATCTCACCTCCCCCAAAAGAAAATTATGTACCTATTAAGTAGTATTGGACAAAAAGCTCAAAGCTCGCGAACAATTTGGTTCTTTAATAAACGAGTCGCGTTTGAAACAAGATTTTTATGATTGTTTAGTAAATGAGCCGAGTTGGGCTCGGGTTCGGTTCGTTTATAGAGCGAATATTTAGGGAATCAAACCCGAATCCAACCAAATTGTTCGCGAGCTAGCTACAGTATATTTTTATAATTCCATATTAATACTAATAAAATAATGCTCATTTGTTTAATTATTTAATATTTTATCATTTTAGTTATTATAAATATAAGAAATTAATATTTATGTGTTTAGTCATATAATTTTAATACCAGTAATCATAAAAATAAATAGTAATACTCATAAATTAAAATTTTATTGTGTTATTTTTTTCATTTAATAATTTTTATTTTACTTTCAATATTTTAAAAAATAAATGAACAGTTTTGGATGGTTCATATAAATAGGAATAGATCGAGCTTGTAGGCTTTTTGAGTTTACTTATAAATGCAACGGTAGTTCAAACCTCGACTCAGCTACAAACGAACGCTCATTAAACGAGCCGAATGGAGCTGAACTCTTCATTGACCATAGCTGAAAGTTTCTAGAGTATCACTAAGAGACTTCATGCATGTCAATTAATTTCTCATGCGAATTTAAATGGCAGGAATGCACAATTAATTCAATAGCAAAAGAGCTTCCCTGACGGGAGTGTTAGCGGAAGCATCACAGCGCAAGGGAGGGAATCATTTGTATGAGGAACAAAGTGGATTCTCATTTGTGGATTGCAAGACTCTTGGAATAGGAAATATTTTTCTCGGGCGAGCTTGGAGACCTTACGCGACCGTTGTCTTCTCCAAAACGTACATGTCTAACGTCATTTCGAAAGATGGATGGAAATAGACTGGGAAGATCCTTCCCGAGACAGGTATATATATAAACGAATTTTTCTCTTTAATTTTCTGAATTATGAATACTGATGAATGTTGCAGGACTGTTTTCTTCGGAGAGTACGAATGTATGGGACCAGGAGCTAACTACATACGATAGAGCCTCCGTTTGCTCGGCAGCTAAAGCAAGGTGAAGCAGAGCCCTTTACGGATATTTCATTCGTGGATGGGAATCAATGGCTTAATGAACAAAACCATATCGTCTTTTCCCCCTTGTCAACGATAGAGACACAAGTTGCATGTAATTTTGGTGATTCTTTTTGTTTATTAATTGGTCACTATAAGTACGTATTTCTGAGGAGGGTCATCTTACGCACCTTAAGAAAAATCTAATGAAATACTACTTCAGTATCAAAATACATCACGATATTTCGATTATTTATGCACATGTATTATAATTAATACGCATAGATAATGCAGTGATATTTTCGTCTAAAGGGGGGAAATTAGGAACCGGAAGTGGTGGGTCTCGAGTATTGTTAGATTTTAGCGAGTTGAAAAAAACTAAGTAGGACCATGATAGTTTTTAATGAAACCAGCACATTTATCTATTGGCAAAACTAACCATTCTAGTCTCAAACTAAAATGCTTCGAACTCGTTTAGTCCCTTCAAAACATAGAGTCAATCTTCATCTCCAATGTTTATGTTTTTTTAAACTCTTTTGTGGTACTTACTATACCAGCCAATTCCAATGCATAGGACACGTGTAAAAAAATCCACCTGCATTTTCTTATCCCGGATTAAGCTAAAGCTAGAACAAACATAACTTTATTTCAAAACAAACCCAATTCACTTAAAATCGAAGCAAAGAAATTGAACCAAACCCAAAATTAATAAATTCAATATTGCATGAATTTATAATAATAAAAATAAAATAAAAACAACGATTGGAATCGAAAGATCACTATATATGACGAGATCGAATATTATTATAAACAAAAAATGACCACCAAAAGGAATTCCGAGGATTCGATGATCATAGAGGAGATAAGATTACGGGGCAGGAGGGTACTTGTACTACAGATGGGTAATGTGGCAAGGAGCTGAGTGATCGGCTTTCTGGATGGCTGATGACTTTTTTGTCTTCTTGGTGTGCGGTGACGGAGACGACTTTGCTTTTATGATAGGATGCACGCGATTTGCGACTCTCACCTCTCATCGTCGTCGATCGAGCTTAACTCTGAAGCCTCCTCTAACTCGCTTTCCTCAAAATCAATAAGATTCACGAATCGATTAAAAACCGATTAATTTCTCTCGTCTCATCCAACTTCGCTGTATAAATCTTGACGAGACGGATCCGGGAGATATGAAATCGGGGGCCGGAATTCTTTGTCGTCTCAACTTGCCGACACCAAAATGATTCATGGATTTCGATTGGGACCATTTGTGAAGGAGATATTGTTAGTGGTTAATGTAATTAACCAACCCAGCAGAAAAATTCGCACAAATTGATACTCCCATCAATCAAATTGTACCTAACTCTGATCGACAATCCCTAATCCAAAACAAGTAATATTGTCAAATTCAAGAGGAGGATTAACATTACCACCGCTCTGCAAAAGCTGCTTGAGTCTATGGGGAATCGTCGACGTCGCCGGAGATCCAGCGTATCGTACTATGCTCTAGAGCCCGCTACAACCCCGTAGTTTGAACTAAGTCAGAACAAAATATGATATCGAGTTCATGTGTAATCCGAATTTCAATTGTGATTAAAATGATGAGCGTTCAAAAACTCGATATCAGATCACCAAATTGGCAATGATAACTCAATTTTGCTCCACCGCCCATGAAAATCGAGTTCCATGTAATACCCATTTCAATGAATCGACAACACCTAATTCGATCTT